>CABHPH010122251.1:0-13948 GCA_902168325.1 Peromyscus nudipes | reverse complement strand
CAGTTTGCTCTGGGCAGTGGAGTGGAGTGAGTGGCTGTTCTGGAACCTCTCTGTTCAGTCCCCACTTCTTAGAGTACCCCACCATCAAGCTGGGACACCTAGACCCCTGAAAAGGACAGAGGAATAAAGCCAAGGTGGCATGGTCTTCAGCTCAGGCTCAGTCCAGAGCCATGGCTGTCATCCCCGCCAGCTGCCCAGGCTAAGTGTGTGTCCTTCATCCCCAGTGACCACAGACTGCCAATGTCACATGGAGCAGACACCCAAGCAGTTGGGTCTGGTTAGGCCCAAGTATCATAAAGAATAATAGAGTAAGATTCTGAGATTTTCCAAGCCAGTCGGTTTGAGGTACTTTGTTTTGTAGGCTAGGTAAATGACACAAGTCTATGGCTGGCTTAAACAAAAGTCTCTGTAATCTATGCATATTACATTCTGCTTGTGTGGGAATAAATCATGGAACTTGTACGTCCCACTGCATGAGTTACTTTTGTGTTGCAGTGACCAAAAGACCTGACAGAAACAACTTAAGGGAGGAGCTATTTCTTTCAGCTCACAGTCTCAGAAGGTTCAGTTCCTGGCTGTTTGGGCCCATGAGACTGAACAGAATATCATGAGTTCAGGGTCTTCTGGTAGAGGGCGGTTGTTCGTGTTACAGGGGACCAGTAAGCAAAAAAACAGTAGGCAGGAAGTGACAAGAGATACAATACTCTGAAGGACCCCCTCCCAGTGACATACTTCTTCCAGTTAGGCTCACTTCTCAAAGTCTCCAGAATTTCCTACAACAGTACCACCAGCTGTAGAGCAAGCTTTCAACATATGAGTCTGTGTTAGACATTTCAGATTCAAACAATAATATTAACTGCTTAGAAAAACTAAAGCAGAAATTGTGGTGGCCCCTCTCAACTCCACGAGGGACACTGATGGTATGATCAACAGTCATATGGAGAAAAGAACAGGGAAGCTTCTAAAGTGTGTCATCCAAGCAGAATTCTAGACTATGGTTTGTGTTCTGAAGGAGACACTTTCCTAGAGCCTGGTGCCATATGTCAGGTGGAAGCTGTTCTATCTGTGCTCCTTGAAATTAATTCTATAGACTAATTAGTAACTCTCCATTAGCCAGAAGATTGGGATCACCAAACATGTCATGATTTAGAGTTAACAGTCTTATACACAGCCATAAAACCATCTCTCATTGCCCCATTATTGAAATTCTACTACATTAAAAAGCATACTCATACTTTTCAGATAAAACTCATGAGAACTATGCAAAACAGTTTTAATTGATAGATAACATCATCATCCTCCCACTTATAAACACACAACTGCCATTGTATGTTGGTACTGAATATCCTCCCTTTGCAGAGGGCCCCACTAGGGATGCGGCATGCATTGCAGAAATTTCCTTACAAACTCTCAATTGTTTTTCCACACATTTTCACCTTGAAATTCTAAACTCTAGTACCTGGAAATGTGACTGTGTTTAGAGGCAGGCCCAGAAGAACACCAACTAAAGAGTAAGATGTGGTGTTGCATGCTTTAATCCCAGCATTTAAAAAGTGGAAGCAGAAGGTTACAGGTTCTAGGACAGTCTTCACTATACAGCAAGAACCCAACACATACACACACACACACACACACACACACACACACACACACACACTTCCAAAAGAAGTCAAGCCTGGCTACACTTTCTGCTCAGTCATTTATCCTTTAGAACCATTAGCCCACAAATGTCTGCTGATTAAGCAGTGGCCTTAAAAGATGTTGCCGTTCCGCAGCAGACCTGGAATATCAGTGCAGTCTCCAGGAAATGGATGACCTGACCCTCAGCTGCTTCACCCACTCCATAAAGGACCACTCGTTCTGACCTTGGACATCCCACAAGGTCAGTTATCTGAACCTTAAGAAGCAGACAGTGGCACAAATGGGGAGGTGGTTTTCTTTTAGAGGCACATTCCGTCATTCCAGGGAAAGCCAGAAACAATGAAATTTGTGAATACAAGAAACTGAACCTGGATGTCCAGGCTCCTCGAAGTAGCAAATACAAGTGGAACATATCAGCTGCCCAGGCAATTCCCCCAGGGATCACTGAGCAGTGGTGGACGATCAGTGTCCTAAGTCAGGATTGCCTGGGTTCCTCTCTTTACCCAGACAGAAGCAAAGGTGCAAGATCTTTAAAATCCTTTCCCCCGCTTTGCATGACATCATACTGGCCATCCTGTTTAGAATAGAGATGTTCAAAGCTCTCTTATTGAGCCACACAGCTGTGACAAGGAATTTCACTGCTTCTAGAACTTACACCTGCCTAGAAACTTGCTTTTTGGTCATCTGCTCTGCAAATCACATTGCCTTGAATTACAAATGAATCCTTTAAATTTTTGCCCGCAAGATAAAAACATGACTGCCATCAATATCATCCTACTCTTACGGATCTTCCTCAGGCTGTGCTCATGCTTCTGTGAGAAGCATGCTCTGCAGGAACTCAGTCAAAGTGCAGCAGATAGGCAGTGCGCAATGGGGAACCAGTCAGATGAGAACCTAGGTCTAAACTGCAGTCTGCAGTGCACATGCTGTTTGGCACCTTCCGCTGTGGATTGTAATGGCTGTCATTCAGATACAAAGGTACTGCTTTAAGAATGCTTTACATTCCTGTAAATAGAGAACAATCTTATGCATCTATAGTACAGTCCCCTTGGACTGGCATCTCTGGCAGCAGGTGGGACAACCTGAATTTACATGCAAATACAGCAAATACCAGCAGAGGGACAGAGCAGCCTCCCAGAGACCTGCCCACTTGGAAAGTCTCACAAGGAGCAAAGGCTCCAAATTAAAGATAACACAGCCAGCTTTTCTGTAAAATACTCAAATATGCTTTATTGCTCCATGCGTGCAAGGGAAGATCATTTCCCATCTGTCAGATGTGCTTACCTGTTATAGAGGAGAATGTCTGGTTTCCAAATCTGGCCATCTGGGAAACGAACATTCTTCACTCCCGGGTACTCGGACATGTTCCACTGCAAATAGTGATCTGTCCAAGACTGACAAAGATGGAGCATTAGCAGTATGCTGTCCCCGGCTTACTTCTATTTCTCGTGAGAAATTACTAGGAAAGTTCAAAGCCAAGAGTTCAGACATTATTCTACAACTGAGCTGGTATCTATAAAGTGTAAGGAAACTGAGAATTAAATAATCCCTTCTAAAATGATCTAGAATAGCATAAAAATCACATTTGGGGACCTGCTGTCACCATGACCACATTCAGATGGTGGCATTAAAGCTAATTCCAACTCACTGCACACCCCTAGGCTTAGGCTTCTCCTCCTTCGGTAGACGGGTTGCTTCTAGCCAAATGAACAATGGTTCTGCTTTCAAAGTTTTCCCTGAAAGGGCATTTTGAAAAAAAATAAATTCACTTATTCCAACTGGAAATAAAACCAAGCTATAGAAATGTCGGCCATTTGTTTCCATAAAAGCAGAACCACTCAGAACTTCTGAGGGCACACTTAAACATGATTTCTGACTTTGTCTTATGGACAGTTCTTTATTAATTAAATTATTTATCTTACATCTCAACTGCAGCCTCTCCTCCCACTCCCACCCCACTCTTCCCCTCCACTATCCCCAACTCACCCCTCCCCTGTAATCGCTCAGAAAGGGGCAGGTCTCTTATGGGCTTCAGCAAAGCATGGCATATCAAGCTGCCATAAAATGAAGCACCTCCTCCTGTATTCAGGCTGGGCAAGCCAATCCAGTATGAAGAATAGATTCCCAAGTGCCAGCCAAAGCACCAGGGACAGCCCTGTTCCCACATATAGAACAAGCAACACAACTGTCACATATATGCAGAGGGCCTAGGTCAGTCCCATACAGGTTCCCTTGTTGTTGGTTTAGACTCTGAGTTCCCATGAGCCAGGCTAGTGGTTTCTGTGGGTTTTCCTGCAATGTTCCTGACCCCCCTGTTTCCTACAATCCCTCCTCCCTCTCCTCAGAGGACTGCCCAAGTGCAGCCCAATGTTTGGCCGTGGGTCTCTGAATCTGCCTTCATCATTCACTGGAATAAAGTCTCTCTGATGACAACCAGGATAGTCACCAATCTGATCACAAGGGATGGCCAGTCCAGGCTATGCATCCACTCCTGCCAGGAGTCTTAGCTGGGGTCATCCTTGTAGACTCCTGGGAGTTTCCCTTGGGCTTCTGCTGGACTCCATAAAATCCCTCTTTCCAAAAGTCATCTCTCTCAGCATGGGCAGGGCTTTTGATACTACAAGCTGATACCTCAAACTCTGGGCCTCGGCAGCAGAACACAGACACAGGGATGAGAACCCAGGAACATTCATAAGTACAGCAACTTGGGGCCAGGCCCTATGGAGTCATCTCCACCCCCAGGAAGGCCTACAATCCTTGCTCCAATAACCAGGTACCTCCAGCCATTCCCAGGGCCAAGACTGCAGAGATACCACAGGCAGAGTCTCCTACTACTGACAGGTCACCAGCCTTGCCCCATTAGGTCTCAGGGCTGGCAGCAAAGGACCCACCAACTCTGTATGTGTCTCTGCTGATATTCATGTGGCAAGATCCAGACTTTCCAGGATTTAGGAAGGTGCTATACCTCCACTGAGAACCAGAGTGCCCCCCAGAATCAAACACATTCTCATTTGTGCCCTGAAACTTAGCCAAATTATTTATGCTAAGACACATATAAATGCTTCGGTTGTATAGCAATCTCCGTTTGATTTCTGACCACGTGTTCTGTATAACATTATAAAACAATATTTAAGCCAAAGGAACCAAACTGTCAGAGCTACTGGACTTGGAATACACAGATGAGCATTGTGGGTCTAGAGCTACTTATTATGGCCATGAAGATCCATGGACAGGTCTCAAAGTCTAGCCATCCTTTGGAGGACAGTCTACTTCAGAACTGGAATAATTTGATGTCAGAGAACAGGGGCTACTAACAACTAGGGACACCTCAGCAAACAAGGATGTTACATTAACTCAGCATGCAGCAGCATCACTGGGAAATCCCAGGGAAGCGTTTATCTAATTACTCTTTATCAACAAAAAGTCGGGAGTCAGACATTGGGGTAAGAACCCGAGTGAACAGAGAAGCGGCAGCCCCATCCTGCTTGAGAGAGAGACGGCCAATCTTCTCCAGGGACCAGCCCCCTGATAGGTTCTCTAACCACCAGTGGTCTGCCCTAAACACACATATACAGATGAGCAACAATAAAGGGACCCAGTAAGTTTCCTTTGTTCTCTCTCTTCCTCCCTCTCTCAACCTCCCTCTGTGTTTGTGTGTTTGTGTGTGTGTGTGTGTGTGTGTGTGTAATAACTAAAATATAAGAAAAAGGTCAATAATTTCAAGAGGAGTGGGAGAGGACACAGGAGATGTTAGAGGAGGAAGGACTAGAAATAATATAAATATACAATACCAATGCATGAAATTCTCAAAAAATGTAATTTTTTAGAAATAAAATAGTTTTGTTTCCTTTAAAAATACATTGCAATAAAATGAGAAATACATTTGGTTTTCTTTGCATAGAGCGCCTCAAACTCTTGTAACTGAGTGACAGAAATGTCTTTTGCTAAAGTGGTCCATCTGAGTTTATGCTAAAATAGCAGCTTTGGGGTCTGAACTAACTCCCCACAGTCTCAGGAAGAAAGCTGGACTCCATGAAGGCAAATTGCCTGATCAGGGAGTGGGAATGTTCAACCCCATGTCCTCCTCCAGTCCGGAATTAGGAGGTGGGGTTGGGTATGGAGGGAGACAAACTTCCAAACAAAGAACAGTGAAGTTTCAGGTGAGTGTGCTCACCAGGCGCACAGAAGTGTGGCATGTCCCGAGAGGCAGGGGAATACCAAACTCAACACTGGCCCTAGTGCCTCTTGCACGCCAGCTTCTGAGCTTCATCCTTAGGAACAAACACGTACGTAAAAAAATATGTACCTCAAGAGTTGGCCATCTTAGGAAAGTACTGAACCCAAGGCTGTAGAAACCCTGACATCAGAGTCAGTGCGATGAGTACAAGGCACCACATTTGCAATGTGTTTCTGAAGTAGGAACAGCCCCGTGGGACATAGTCCTTGAGCTTGGGGATTCAGATATTACCTCAAGGTGGACAGTGTCAGAACTGAATTAAATGGATATCCAGCTGAGTTAGAGAATTGCTGTTGGTATTAAAAATTACATCACATAATTGGTGTCAGAAAACATCACCCAATTTGAGGGAAAATTCTTCTGATAAAGTATTTTGATCTCAAAGGAAGAACCTGAGTCCCTTCTACCCTTTCCTGATGACATTTTTTTTTTGTCTCTGTGATGCTCAATGTCACCCACTCTGTCCCAGCTGCAGTCCAGCGCTGAGCAGCCCACTGGTGGCTAATGTGTAAACACAATGTGTGGTATTTCTGCTCCACAGATAATAAATGCAGAAAATTAAAAGGGAAGCAGTTTAGAACTAATTATGGTTTACAATCTAATATTCTGTGATGTGAAGGCTATTATTACTATAATTAGAATTAGGAGTCTAAAAATAGAGAGTAAGTACAGAAAGATGGGGAAATCTGAAGGCAAAATGGCTGATATTCCAGAGAAGAGGGGGAGGATTATAAAAAGCAAATGCAGGGATCTGGAAGGTTCCAGCATTTCTACAGAAGCTGAAATGCCCTCTGTCATATCTCCTCACGAATTAGATAAAAGCTGTCTAACAGTCTCCCAAAAGCGAAATCTCTGCAGGAGGAATCTACAAGCAGCTTCCTCCCAGGCTAGGAAGAGACTCAGATCAGCGACTCTGTATTCTTTAGGCTGTTGGAATAATCGCAATCATGTGAAATGAAAGACGCCTGGGGACAGGGATAACAAAATCTGCAAGGGGTAGGTCAAGAAGAATTCCATTTTTAAAAAACTTTAGTGACTCTGCCATTTTGACTGGATTGAAAAATCTATAATTTGCAGAAAATTGACTTCAGAGTTGAAACACCCTGGAGAGAAGATTATGTGGATCAGATTTCAGAACAGAATTTAGTGAAATGAAGCTTCAGGAACTAAAACCCAATGCTGAAAACCATTCCAGGATATCCATCTGTCTTCTGCCTCACGGAGGCAGCCCTCACTCTTGCCCTGCCAGCTCTCCTGGGAACTCTGGGCCTGCTACCTTCAGGATTGAGCTTCATTCCTGAACATGTCCAAGTAGGTCAGGCCAAGCCGGTGAGTGGCCAGGGAACACAGAAATAAGAATCAATGGATGGCTGTTATCAATTGTCCCAAAGAAGCTCCCAAAGAACCTGGTGACTCGCAAGGCCCCAGTGTCCATCCTGCAAGTAGGACTTAATCAAAGCAATGCCAGGTTGAGGCAAGGGTACAGAGACATGGGTTTTCTTTTTTTTTTTTTTTTTTGGTTTTTCGAGACAGGGTTTCTCTGTGTAGCTTTGCGCCTTTCCTGGAACTCACTTGGTAGCCCAGGCTGGCCTTGAACTCACAGAGATCCACCTGGCTCTGCCTCCCGAGTGCTGGGATTAAAGGCGTGCACCACCACTGCCCGGCGGGTTTTCATTTCTTAACTGTTTATATTTGTTTTACACCCGAGATTCTTGGGGAGCCTTGAAAACGCTGTGGAGAGGCACTGTCATAGCCCTCTACTGTCTGTGGTGCCACTTTCCAGATCACTGTCTCCTAAGGGCACAAGCTGCCTAGGAAGAGGCTTACCTGGGTAGGCTTCACTGATACAGGGACACACAGTAGTGCCAGCATTGCCCATCTTCCCTTTAGAAGAGTTGGGCCTCTCTGTCTTCCATTTTGATAAGGCAGGACTGTTCCCATCTGTGACCTCCACTGTATACCTACCCATTCCTACAATATTCTGGAGAAACATTTGAACTTGCTATGATGACCATTAAATAAAAATCAATCGACACACAACTGCACATATTTATATGTACAGTGTGCTAACACACTACATGTATATAATGTACAATGATCAAATCAGGGTAATTAGCATGCCATCTCTTCAAACATTTATCATCTCTCAGTGCTTAACCTTTTCTTGAAATGAGTTAATTACACAGCCTGATTATAAATGGCTGAAAGAGGAAATGTGGCTAATACATTTCTAAGTGCTCTCCCGTGGCTGTGGTCAATGCCTTCCACAGAGTAGGCACTCCCGGTGGTGAGTTCAATAGATAAATGGGATTTTAAAAGTGAAACTCTATACATTTCTGCAAATGCAGCTCTTAATTAGAACTAAGCTGTGCTTCAAAGAAATCTGAAGGTCTCTAGTGATAGCCTTCAGAGAGCAGGTGTTTATTTATGGAATATCTGAACTCAGTACCGTAAGAGCTCTGCTGTAATTTTCCTGGAAACCAGCTCGCTTTAAAATCACATGCCATGTCTGAGACATTACTGGAAAGCAATGAAGTTTTGAGGGCCAGGGAGGTGGGCATAGGTACAGATAACTGTCCATCTGTCCATGGCACATCTTTCTCTCTGTAGACTGGCATGGTGGGGTGTAATTCCAACACTTGGGGAACTAAAACAGGAGAATCACCTCAAGTTCAATGCCACCCTTAGCTACACAGCAAGCACCTAGCCAACCATGGCCACAGAGAAAGATATGTTGAAAGATATGTAGGGGGGGAGGATGGGGAGGATGGATTAGGAAGGGAGGGAGGGAGGGAGAGAGAGAGGGAGGGAGGGAGGGAGGAAGGAAGGAAGGCAGGCAGCCAGGAAGGAAGGATGGTAGATAGGAAGGAAGGAAGATAGGCAGGAAGGAAGGAAGGAAGATAGGCAGGAAGGAAGGAAGGAAGATAGGCAGGAAGGAAGGAAGGAAGGAAGGAAGGAAGGAAGGAAGGAAGGAAGGCAGGAAGGAAGCAAGCAAGCAAGCAAGCAAGCAAGCAAGCAAGCAAGCAAGGCAGATAGGTAGGTGTCAACAGCTGTTTTGTTCCTCACAGGTCCCAGGGAAACAGCCATCATCTCGAAGTGTTGCCAGAACTTAACTAACACACAGCATCCCATTGTGATGTAGGAGGAGTTGACTTTCTTTTGGATCAACTTCGTCCCCCTGCCCCGGGTTAATGTAGAATTTTAAGTTTGTTCATTCCTTCAACAAAGGTTATTCAGTGACTATTATTGCCAGTCAAGGCAGTGAGCTAGGATCTGGAGGAACATACAGTGGGGCTCAACCCCAGCACATGAGAGTTGCTAGTCAGTGGCAAGGGAGAGACCTGAAGGCAAGGAGCAAATGGACAAGTGGGCACCAGACATGTCAGAGGGTGAGAAGTTTATTAGAGGAAAGGAGCAGCAAAGAGAATAAATTGGGGGCTGGAATACAGCTCAGTAGCAGAACATTTTTCTACCATGCTCTTCTGTTCACAACAGTGAAAAGTGGTGGGGGAGGGGCGACAAACACTGTAGACTGAATATAGCATGGAAAGAAGCATCTCAAGAAGTGGTGTTTGGGAAGACAACAGAAGAGAGAAAGGGAACCCAGCAAGTGGCTTTCTAGGTAGGGAGAGCCGTGCTTGCAAAATCCCAGGTCATTTGTGAGCAACAGGTGTGGATAACATCAAGACAGTGGGAGCAGATGAAGGAAGAAGAGCTCAGAAGGAATGTAAGAGAAGATACAAGCCCGGAAGGTAACCGGGCTTCAGCTCTTAGCTCATCCAAGCAGCCCAGAGCCCCGGAAGGGGCGGGATCTGGGTCTGGAGGCATTCATTTTCATTTAGGTCACTCTGGCTTCTGTGCTGAGAACAGACACAACTAGGAGAGAAAGGAGGATGAAAAGGCTGGCTGGCTGTATGACTATACTGACGGAGGTGAGAAAGGCAGCCACAACGGGGGAAGCCATGAGCTGGTGGACGACGGTTAGATGCAGGATCTGTTTTCAAAGTTGAGCTACCAGAAGTTTTTCAACACGAAAGGCTCAGGGTGATACTGGGATCCCTGGCCTGAGAGGATGTGCTGCCATTTGGCCAGAGTAAGATGACTGTGAAGAGGAGAGGGATGAGTGCCCTGGAGGATGCTGCTGGCATTCCCAGACATCAAGCAGACATCACGCACCCCGGCATACACAAAGGAGGCCAGGAGAGGGGCACCCCTGGGCATGTGGTTGTTTTAACTCCTGCAGGGGACTATCTCTGAAGCTCCACACTATTACTAGATAGTGAGAGCCCTCAGTGAGAAGGATCTTCTGTAGCTGAGTGCACCTCCAGCACCCGTTTTAACCTCTCAACTACACATGGATTCCTTAGAAACCTCACCTGCCAAGGGCCACCTCTGCTCCACTGTTACTTCTCCTGCCGCTACACTACAAGAAAGACAGACTCAAGCACTGGGTCACGCTCTGGGAGTCAAGCCGAAGAGAGGGAGGAGGGATCATATGACCAAGGGGGGCGGGGCGGGTCAAGCTCATGACAGGGAAACCCACAGAGACAGCTGACCCAGGTCATGGGAGATCTCGGTCTCTAGACAGCTAGGGAGCCTGGATGGGACCGACCTAAATCCTCTGTATGTGGGTGATAGTTGTGTAGCTTGGTTTGTTTGTGGCCCCTAGTAGTGGGGCCAAGATCTGTCCCTGGCACATGAGCCGGCTTTTTGGAACCTATTCCCTATGAAGGGATGCCTTGTTCAGCATTGATGCAAAGGGAGGAGCTTGGTCCTGCCTCAACTTCATATGCCATGCTTTGTTGACTCCCATGGGAGGCCTTACCCTTTTTGAGGAGTGAATGGGAGGTGGGGGTAGAAAGGACGTTGGGGGAAGGAATCGGATGAGAGGAGGGAGGGGAAACTGTGGTTGGTATATAAAAATAAATTAAAAAAAAATTTTAAAAAAGGAAAGACAGGCTTCCCTCAACTTACCCAATTCCTACTTTTATACAACTGACTCAAGAACCATGCATGGGGCCAACCCACAGCATTGGTGCATGTTAACTATCAGTAGACTACAACATTATTCTTGGCAAATAACCTGGCAAGTTCAAGGAACTAAGTAACATGGCTACAAAAAGACTGATCATTTCCAACTCTGCAGGTCCCTTCATCTGTAATAAAGCAGAGATAGAACCAAGGGCCACAACTTCATTGGTCGCCCATTTCTAGAAATAAAACTCACCTGTGGATGCGTTAAGTCAATTTAAAACCAAGTTTGACAAACAAGAATTTCCAATTTGAACTTTGTAATCCATCTCACTCTGGTGAATTATATACCAATAGTAGCATCCTTAAATCAATTCAGAAGAATTTTTTTAATGTATTATGGCCTACAGGAATGATGCTACATAAATATTTACACATGAGAAAAATCCAAGTAGAGTACTCAATGAAGGAGTTTCAAATATAAAATTGTGCAATAGGACAAAATCCTAATTAAAAAGAAGCACTAGAAATGCAAGTGTACAAATAGGCATGGTGACGCTTGCCTGCATTCCCAGAGCCTGGGATGGTAAAGCAGGAGAACTGGGAGTTCAAAGCCAGCCTGAACCACATAGCAAGGCCATGTCTTAAAAAGAAAGAAAAGAGAAAAAACAAAGTGAAAAGAAAGAAGCTAAAGGAGAAGGAGGAAGATAGGAAAAGAAAGAGGGAGAAGAGAAGCAAGAAATGAAGATACAAAAAAAGAAAGGAGACCGTGTAAAATATACGAGAGACGGGGAGCTGTGTTTATAAGAATTACATGTGCACAGAATCACAGTGGCATGAAGATTCCACCTAAAATAGAGGCCGACACTCTTAAACTCAGATTCTAATATTTACAATTTGATGGAACTTATATTTTACAGTTAAATAATTTAGATTAGAAATATACATGTCAAATTAAAAATTCAAGGATAAAATACAAGTTGAATATCCTTTTTCTAAAACGCTAGCACCGAGGCGTTTGGGGGCTCGGGAGATTGGGGATTTTGGAGTAGTTTGCATAGATTCTGCTAGATGAGCATACCCAATCTGAAAATCCCAAAGACTCAGAATCTGAAACATTCTGAGTGTCACTTTGACACTCAAAATGTTTTGTGCTTCAGAGTATTTTCTGACTGTGGACTTACGAATCACTGTATTCGATTCTCTGTTTCCTTTCAAGACCCTCTTGGGACTCTAGAGCATGGAGTGTGAACACCCTGGCTAAGGATCCCTCAGCCTCCTTCAAACACGCAGCTCTGGAGAATTCAGACAACGGGAGAGGTACTTATGAGCTAGGGAGCAGCTACAACACAGGCCGTCGGTCTCTAGGCGTGGCCCTGCATCTGATTATTTATCTCTGGCATGGAATGTTTTGGAATGCCCTAGAATCATCCAGCAGTAGAATACAATCAAGCACAGAGTCCTGCTGTTGCCAGTCTTACATCCTTGGTCCCATCCCATCAGGCAGGACAATCTGCATGCAGTCCTCCAGCACTCTCAGTTGGCTGGGGGGTGGGGGTGGGGTCAAGCACCAGCCTCAACTCTCTTCGGAACTTCTTTCCATGCAATTCGAGCACATGCACATGGGGCAGGAACAGGCAGGCCCATAGCAAGGGCTGCCTCTGTCTGAACTTACCATTTGCAGCCAAATGTTGGTGGTTAAAACTTGGTTCTTCTCATCCTTAAAAGGTAAAAAAGAAAAGGGTGACATAAATATGGCTTATGTGCTTCACAAAAGGAGCCATGAACAATGATTCAGGTACAAATCTGACATTGGGGA
The DNA here is from genome assembly GCA_902168325.1 of Peromyscus nudipes. Taxonomy (NCBI): domain Eukaryota; kingdom Metazoa; phylum Chordata; class Mammalia; order Rodentia; family Cricetidae; genus Peromyscus; species Peromyscus nudipes. The sequence continues at coordinate 1,280 of CABHPH010122251.1, read as the reverse complement.
TCAGTGCCGTGTGTGGAAATTAGAATGCACCAGGCACTTCCAAATCTATGCCAGCAGCATTTCCCCAGAGTCAAGCTTTTCTATTTATTCTGAAGTAATACACATTTATTACAGAGCACTTACAAAGGACAGCAAAATATAAAGAAGAAAATTAAAATCAGGCCATCCCACCATCAGAAATGATGCCAGCTAAGTCCTTGGCAATTTATCTTTTTACATTCCCCCAGGAAGAGGCGTGATCACAGGGAGCTCCCGCCTCCTATTAAGGATCTGAATGGGCCATCAGTCTGCTTTATCTCTGCATGGGTCTGGGCTTTCCTCTTTGTCTATCCAGCAGGCAACATGTCAGACCCTTGAAGCCTCTAATGTAAATATAAGCAAGGTGAGTAAACAAAGGACCAGGAAGTTAGGGCAACCTTATAAGTAGGCTCAACACGCTTCTATCTTTCTGATTTCAAAGTCCATTTCTCCATTTCCAAAATAGAATCCAGATGAGAATCAAGTCCACATACCCACCCCCCCGCCACCTGGCGTTTGGGAGAGTACAACTACCATGGTTTGGTTCAGACACTGAGCACCTCCTAGATTTGGGTCTTGGGTCTTAAGTCTCCACTGAAATGCTAAAGGCACCATCTCTATCTTGGCATTACCGGGAGATGGTAGAGCCTTTAGAAGATGGATCAAAAGGGAGGTTCTCAGGTGAAGGGGAACATGCACTTTCCAGATACACTAAGATGCCAGCCCTTCTTCCTCTTCCCTTCAGTTTTCCTGTACCACAGGCTTCCACCATGATGTGCTGCCTCACTACAAGCCAAAAGCAATGGGACCAACTTCTTACCGACTGGGACCTCAAAACCTGGGAGCCAACCCTTTTTCTTTTTATAAGTTCACTATTTCAGGTGTTTATTCTGGTGCCAGAAAGCTGACTAGAACATCATCTAAAGGAGTCTCATAGAATCCTTCCAACGCCCAGCTGTGTCAGCAAAATACAAGTGCAAGGGAGAACTGGAAAGATGATCACTCGGTGGTTAAGAGCACCAGCAGCTCTTCCAAAGGACTCTGGTTTCATTCCCAGCAGCTGCAAGGCAACTTACAACTGTAACTCCTGCTCCACGAGAGCCAATGCCTTCCTCTGCCCTCCCTGGCCACCTGGCACACAAGTGATGCATATACATACATGCAAACAAGCATGTTAAGCATCCTTAACATAAAGGGAAAAAATCCCATTAAAATGTGCAAGGAGACAAGTTATTTTCAGTTTGAAATCCTCAATTCTAACC
>CABHPH010122250.1:10997-21219 GCA_902168325.1 Peromyscus nudipes | reverse complement strand
GAGAGAGAGAGAGAGAGAGAGAGAGAGAGAGAGAGAGAGAGAGAGAGAGAGATACTTTTGGAGGCCAGAAATGGGTGCTGGATCCCTTAGACCTGGAGCCACAGGTGGTTGACCTACTAGGAACCACACTTGGGTCCTCTGGGAGCAAGTGCTCCTAATCAAGGCGCCACCTCTCCATCCTGGTGGTGACGTGTGGGTCTAGAAGAATGAGTGTGCTGGGAGGGCTCCGTAGCATCATAGTTGGAGCTGTTTTAATTGAGTTAAACCTAGAAGAGAAGGAAAAGCATCTAGAGGGAGAGATGGTCTATGGCGGAAGCAGTAGGCTGGGATAGAGCGAAGAGTTGGTGCAGAGAACAGGAGAGGTGTACCAGCCATTGGAAATGGATGGAGCTGTTTCTAAGACTCCCTCCTTAGGAAACAAAGATAGAACTTCCTGGGTATAAAATAGTTAAAAGCAATTAAAATGTCAAATAAAAGATGATTATTGAATAATTACTGTATAGTCACAGAATGAATTAAATATAAAACAAAACAAAAATCTTTTTTCCAAAAGTGGAAAAAGGTAAGATGTTTAAGATATGTTAACAAGAAAGTACTAAGTGTCCATATGAACCCAGTGCTCTTATGAGTACACACACACACACACACACACACACAAGCAGCAGTGGAAAAGGCATGCCAGCAGCAACCATCGTACTCTCTAGAGTACAGTATTGCTGTCCGCAGAGTTTCCAGATTCTCTTCAATGTATATGAAATGTTCACATATACTCGCACAATATGGCACTTCTTTATGTTCTACAAATTCTGATGACTTTTCCTACTCTGTTTAAAGTGTGTGTGTGTGTGTGTGTGTGTGTAAGAGCAAGACTCTAAGATGTTAAGCATATGAGTGGCCCCTTCCTGCTGACTTTGGACAGACAGACATGCCTGTTAGCGGGAATGATATGAACTACCACTACCATGTTTAGTAAGGCAATTTTTCAGATCTCTCACATCACTCATGTTGGAGCCATCTGACCTGTCCCTTTCAAATGTATATGAAAGCACTACAGAGCAGGCAGCAGGAACTGTCATTGTCGGCCCGGGCCATATAACATGTCTGGGATTTACTTATCTGCAAAATAGACCAGTAAATTGTAATTTGTTGAAAAGAAGATGTGGCGATTCGGATATGCTAAGGCATATGCTCAGCGATGCTGATGACTCCTGTGGACTGAGATCAACCTGGCAACAGCATCTCTTCCCTCTCGCCAGCAGCCCTGGACACATCTCCGTTATGTCAGGTGTAGGCTTGGGAAACGGTCGTTGCAGACTCCTGAATGAAACCACTGTAACTTTTAAACACATGCTGTTAACATCACCAGCAACACAAGAATATCCAAGCCGGGCGTTGGTGGCGCACGCCTTTAATCCCAGCACTCGGGAGGCAGAGGCAGGCGGATCTCTGTGAGTTCGAGGCCAGCCTGGGCTACCAAGTGAGCTCCAGGAAAGGCGCAAAGCTACACAGAGAAACCCTGTCTAGAATAATTATTTTTTATTAAAAAAATAATTACTGTATTTAAAAAAAGAACTTATAGATGTATTTACCTGCCTTTAATCTCTAGATTCTATATAGTACAAGCTGATCATTCGCTCATTCATTCATTTGTTCATCCATCCACTCACTGGCTTTTATTGAGGTTGTACTATAGGTCAGGTCAGGAGACAGGCAGTGAATAACTAAGGCAGACAGTGCTGTGGTTTTCATGAATTTCCCACTTGCTGATGAAGCAAGTCAAGAAGCCCGGAGCCATTTCCAGTGGTATAAATGCTCTACAGAGATAGAAGTAATCATATAAAAGAGTGCTGGAGTCAAGACGCAGACACTGGTGAATGGGAATGACTAATTTCAGAGGGGGCTGAGAAGCCCTTTCTAGGAAGGTGGCATTTGCACTGTTCCTTGAAATGCTTAGGAGACATCACATGGGAAGACTGGAGGAAGAACAGTCCAGGAAGAGGGGTGTGTCTCAAGGACAGATGTCCTGGGAGTCGGGAGAAGCCTGGGGTGTTAAGGAGCTGTGAGAGCGTCTTGGAAGAAAAGAGAATGAAGAGATAGGGAAGAAGAGAATGTGGGCAGGGCCTGACACATGGAGCTGAAAGGTCTAAGACTTTAGCCATGGCTACCCACTTCCTGCTAACATGTGACTTTGGAGGTGAGTCTCAGTCTTTTCTTGGCTCAATTTCTTCATGCATACCAGGTGGTGGAACGATCTCAGGGTATAAAAGGCATGTGGCATGAAAGATGCTTAGTATGCGTGAGAGGTGGCCACCTGCTCAGAAGCAGGCCTGCATGTGTCTGGCTAGGAAGAGTTGGCTGCTGGGGAGGCAGGAAAAGGGAAAAGTGGGGTACATGAAGACAGAACAGAGAAGTGGCAGAGGAAGGTAATGTGTCCCCAGAGGTTTGCTGTCTGTAGTACGAGCAGTTGATGGAGCCTTAGAGGCCTTAGCATGTACTATTCATCTTCCCCTTTTTATGGGGTGTAAGTTATGTCTGAACGCTTTGCGAGCCTCATCTCATTTAATCCATACACCCCACTTCCCAGAAGAACCCCTCCCCCCAGGCTTGACAGCCTGTCCTGTACCAGGTTACACACTACCAACTTAGAGCCAACATCTCTTGTTTCCGTGTGCTGTGAACCTAGCTTCCGTTTGGTTTGTCCATGGAAGTTTGACTTTGCAGTGTCCTGCAATGCATTTGGCTTTCTGGGCCAACAGGAAAGCTCCTGATGCCTAACCCCGTCTAGGAGCTGGAGGGAGCTGAGCTAGGTCCTGTGGGAATGTTTGTCCTGTCCAGGCCAAGGCCTATCTACATGGTTCATCCCAGTCTGAAAAGAAGGCATGTGTGGGTCACAGACCCAGCCATGGCATTAGACAAGTAGACTGATAGAGCGCTGGGAAATGTTGATCCACAGCTGGTGGTGGGTCAAATTGGTGATAATCTGAGGTGGCTATTGCAGTGGGTGACGGCCTCTCAGGACCAGGGGTGGTTGCAGTTACACACCTTGAGTTCTGTAGGCGCAGGAAAAGGAACCTGGAAAGATCACCTGGCTTTTGCTTTTCTATCACTCTGCCACAGAAAGGGGGCAGTGGAGGAAGTTCTCCCCCTCCCAGCCCCAAGGGACCCTGTGGAGACCCACGAAGAAGCTGGTGACAACAAGCACTAGCTAGCATTGTCAAGCCACCAACAGACGAGCTTGGGCACTCCAGGACTTTGCAGGACCCAGTGGCTGTCTCAGCAATTCCCTTCTGCTCTGGAGGCTGACACTCAAACCCAGAGGACAATGTGTTATTCTAGTCTGGAGGCTGATCCCTGCCCTGTCCCTCTCTGCGTGGGACTTTGTACAAGTCTCTTGGCCTTCCTGAATCTGCATTTTATGTCCCCCTGCTGTGGGCCAGCAAAAACGTCCAGAGAGACCCAGCTTTTAGAAAGATTCAAGTTGTGACCCCCATGTACCCAGTGGTCATACATCTCCCTTGCCAAGATTGCCCATGGCTCCAGGCACCTGAAGACCAGCCTGTGTCCCCAGCTAGCTGTTTGTCCTGGCCAGGGCTCAGGGTGTGTGGCCTCCTCTCCTAAATAATACATTAGCTAGTGTCTGGGTTTTGTAAATGAAGCAGCCAGGAGAGCAGACATTTGTGAGCTATTGACTCGGAGGAGAAGGGAAGCAGGTTTGAAGCAGATCAATAGGCATGGGCCACCAAGGAGCAAAATCTTACCTGCCTTTTGTCCTGATGCTCTTCCACTGTGCAACTTTGTCACCAGGCAACAAGAGTCTTGGGACTTGGAGTTAATTAGCATAATCTTGACGCCAGCCTACAAAGCAAAAGGAAAGGACACCAGGCTGAGAGTGTCTCCAGGATACTAGTCTCCCAGGGAGATGAAACCTGATCTGTGGCCCTAACCTGTCACACACACACACACACACACACACACACACACACACACACACACACGCTCCTTAACCCTACCCCCTGCCCCTGCAGCTGGGTGTTTTCTCAGACTTCAAGTAGCAGGGTGGGGAAAGAGGGTTTCCAACACAGAGGCTTTCCATGGCAACCGCCCCAGCAGACACTGAACAGCGCCCTTTAAGGGAAGCCATCTTCAGCAGCATTCAGCCCCATGAGCAATCATTCCATTTCCTTCTTATTTCCCATGTATTTGTGGGTTTCCTGCTCTTCTATTGTGGGAGGGCTGTCTTTTCTATGCTTTTTTTACTTGAATTTATTTCCTTTTCTTGCAGTTTTGGTTTTCTTTTTACCCAATTGGATCAAAGCAATCTCAGTGCTCATGAGGTCACTCAAGGGTGTAATCATTTTCTGTCTGTTAGCAGTTCTCAGCGAACGTTGCTGTCCTGTCTCTGGGATCTGTATCTTGAACTAACATCGAGTCAAACAAGCATGGCCTTTTCCGTTGGTGCCACTGTGACTTACCAACGGGAGTAAGGCTGCATGCAGTTCATATACCTGTGTGTTTAATGGCCTTGTTTTCCAACTTGTATTTTCCTTTAGCACAGTGGCTTTCAACCTTCCTGACACTGCGACCCTTTAATACAGTTCCTCACATTGTGGTGGCCCCCAATCATAAAATTATTTCTGTTGCTACTTCATAACTGTAATTTTGCTACTGTTATGAATTGTAACGTAAATAGCTGTGTTTTCTGATGGTTTTAGGCAACTCTTGTGAAAGGGTTGTTTGACCTCAAAGGAGTTGCGCCCGCAGGTTGAGAACCTTTGCTTTAGACCAAATTTCTTGTATTTAAAAAAACCAGCCAAACAACAAATATTAGTGTTTTTCTGCAAATAAGAAAATGACATTGTAGAAATAACACAGAGTAATAAAATTAACATTGTAAATTCCTCTAACTGAAGATGAATTAGAAAAGAAGTAGAATGGCTATCAATTAAATATTTTTAAATCTATAATTAATCCAAGCAATACAAATTTTGAAAAGTATAGAGAAGCAAAATGAACTAATTGTAATTTAAAAATATAAAGAAAATTCATCATTAAGTAAAGATCTTGATGGCATGATACTACTACTATTTTATGTTTTAAAGATAAAGATAATGTAAAATGCATCACTGAATTTACACAATAAGTTATTTAAATGAATTAAAAATATAATTGGAAAAATTTTTAAATACTCAAAATTTTACTGCAGGATATATTTATAATCTGAATATTTATACCTATACATGAATACTTAATTTAAGTTAGAAAACAATTTAAAAGTCATGAAATTCAGATAAGTAAAAACATAAAATCAATAATTTTTATAAAAGAAGATACACAAGAAGAAAAACATATTTAAAGGACTGATATGCAAAGACTTGCGGAAAGGAAAATCAGGTGTAACTGTGGCATCTGGATGTAGTAGGTACAATGAAACAACCATTACCTTCACTTATGAGGAAATGGGCCTTAGTGAAAAGTCAGACAGTAGATGAGACATCCACATAATCTGGATCAGGCCAGACAACCATCAAATAGTATTATTAGGTCTAGAACTGTATGCAAGGTGTGCATGCTATGGAGGTGGTAAAGAAAGCCATGAGGGAAAGACCAACGGTCCATTAATCAAAGGGAAGGTCTCTAGTTTGGAAAAAAATTTGTCTTCTTGTGGATTTTTTTCTTTTTCTTTCTTCTTTTTTATTTTTGAAAGACAAGGTCTAACTTTGTAGCTCAGGGTAGCCTCAAACTCTGTGATCTCCGTGCCTCGGCCTCCCCCGCAGTGGGTTTGCATGTGTGAGCCACTATGCCCAGCTCTCCTCATTGATTTCTATTGATCTGTTACCTGAATCTGAAACTTGGGGTTCAGGGTAACCTGAATTTGCTTCTGGGGCTCAAACAACAAGGCAACTTGGAAAGTAGGTTTCCAATGCCAGCCTCTTGGTTCCTTGGTAGGTGACTGCTCACGGCAGGCACTGTCCCCAGCATCAGTTAGCATGTTCTTTCCCTATCCTGAGAACCTTACCAAGCCAAGAACTGTGCAGGCCACAGGCTTCCCTGTCCTGAGACACACAACAAACCCACCAGCAAAGATATGGTTCATCATGGATTTGTGTTTTTAATGAGTTAGCTTGAGAATCAAATATCTCAGTTCCCTACTAACTCATCATATCATGTTTTCATAACTCTTTTCTAGATGACAAAGCAGCATGGGAGGAGTTGGAGACTCGGGTTAGGCATGGAGATGTTTTCCTTTGACTTGGAAGCCCATGTTAAACTTTGGGTTCTCCTTGAATGCCTTCCAAGTTGGGACTAGACCTAGCCTCATAGTTCCAGAGGTAGAAGCTTGGGAGGAAACCCCAGATTCCCTCCTGGGTGGAGAGGATACAGATTCCAGGCAGTCAAGTATCTGGCAAAAAACTTTTGGTCTTGGGACTAACCCACCACCTCTGAAGGCCCAACTCTAGATAGCTCTGTTAAGCCCTCTAAGGAAGATGTAAGTTCTTGGAATATAGCTGAAGTACCTACCACTCACTACCACCCTTCCAGAAGACTGGCTTCCAAGTGCTGTTGGGGTGCTGGTCTGGTGGAGCTATCCTGAGCAAGCAGAGCCAAAGCATGACATTGAAGCAAACCCAGAGCATTGACCTTTTACGGCACTTGGGGCTGGAAGGCCCCCAAGGTAACATATGATCACAAATGGAGAAAGCCTGGGTGGATATCCCTTCAGAAAAAAGAAGGGAGAATTTGAAGTGGATCCAGCATGTAGTTCATGAGGGATTGCACTTTCATCTTGGAAAGTCATCCAGAAGAGAGTGAATATTGATGTCTAGAGATGGAGAAGAGCTAGATGGGGTGTCTTCTGAGGGGGCCAAGCTGGGCCACCTTCAGGCTAGACAAGGTCATCCTCCCCCATCTTCAACAGCTTCATTTGGGTCCTTCTGTTGTTCTAAGCTCAACTCCAAGTTGCCCAAGGGCCCAGACTCATCCCTGGTCACTCCATTCAGATTCCTGATGAACTATGGGAGCCAACTGGGTTGAGAGAGCAGATTGTACAGTATTCCAGAATCACCTGGAAGGGGATTGGCAGAATGGAGCCGGTTTCATCAGAAAGCAGGTCCCCATTCTCACCACGACATTCTTCTTCCTTCCGGAGTAGGAAACAGTCAACCCGCTGTCCTTGACCAATGCCAGTATCTGTTAGCATCACACTCATGAGGGAGCCTGTGCCCAGACCTGCTCCAGCCTTATCCACACTGATGCTCACACTTGCTCTCCACACTGTGGAAGTGTAACTAGTGTGCTGGAAGTACAAGCTAAGAAAGGTTCCTGGTAACCCTACTGAGCCTGTGAGTCAAATGGTGTAGAGTGAATGTGAGTCCAGGTTTTCTCACCTCCAAAGCCACATCTTTTCCCATTACTGCCTCTCCCAAAAGTCAGGAGGGCTTTAGAACGTCAAGAGCCACACCTGACATCTTATTTACGCTCAAACATACTTTATTATGATGGACAGCACAGTTTATCAATTAAAGAAATGATTTTTATTAATCACCAGATATGGATAACAGTCCCATGGACTATTTCAAGAGATAAAGACTTACAATATATGCCTGAGAAATAATACATTTAAAAGTAGAACTCACTTTTGGTGGGGTGTCTTATCACCATTGGTAATGGCGTTCTTCTTGGGTGGTAGTGGGAATCATGAATCTTCCTTGGAGCTCATAGCCGATGATCTGGGGGGTGGGATAGGAAAGGTTTTTACCCTCTCCAACATCATTCCATTTGAGAGAAACCTCACAAATGACCACAGGCAGAGTTCTAGAATGTTTTCCGAAAAGAACAATGGCAGAGGCTTCTCCATTTCCTGGCCATATTTTACCCCAAATTCTCTCTCTTCTTTCATATTCTAAAATAAAAAAGTAAACTTAGAAGGCTTCAGCATACCAGGTCCACATGCTTATGGCTCTGGAAGGCTCAAAACATCCAGGAATATTCCTGAGGGTTTCAAGTAGCAACGCTCACTGTTGTTAGCCTAGCTCTGCTCTCTTTTATAGCCTTCAGGGAAGCCTGTCCTCCAAGAGGAGGTGAGGACAGGTGAGGGCAGGTGATGGGGAGTGAGGGCAGGGTCAGAGACAGAACCTGGCAACCAAAAGAGACTCCACATGAGGCTCTGCAGCTAGGCCAGTAAACCTGAGAATGCTTTGCCCCAGAGTGCTGGTTGTTTTCCTGGAAAAAATGAACCATACAGAAGAGGTGAATTCTAGCCTGGGAGTTGCTTCCTTGTAGAAAATCTATCAAGGAAAAAACATTAGTGCAGAGGGGTAGGTACTCAGGGCAGATGAGCAGTAGTGGGTACTCATGGCAAATCATGCAGTGGTGGGTACTCAGGGCAGATGATGCAGTGGTGGGTACTCAGGGCAGATGATGCAATGGTGTACTCAGGGCAGATGAGCAGTGGTGGTGTACTCATGGCAGATGATGCAGTGGTGGGTACCCAGGGCAGATGATGCAGTGGTGGGTACTCAGGGCAGATGACGCAGTGGTGGTGTACTCATGGCAGATGATGCAGTGGTGGGTACTCATTGCAGATGATGCAGTGGTGGGTACTCAGGGCAAATCATGCAGTGGTGTACTCAGAGCAGATGATGTAGTGGTGGGCACTCACGGCAGATGATGCAGTGGTTTACTCAGGGCAGATGACACAGTGGTGGGTACTCACTCAGGGCAGATGACGCAGTGGTGGGTACTCACTCATGGCAGATCATGCAGTGGTGGGGCTATAATGGGAAGATGAGGAGGTGCTGTCTCTGCCAGGGGACTTGCTGGCACCCAACCTGTTCCAGCTGAGGTCTGGAGGGTCCTGGAAGGCCTAGCATGGCAGGTGGCATGTGTGGGGATTGGCATTTATGCACAGTTCATCAGAAGATGGGCAGTCCGAGGAGCTGTGATGTGGTTTGGGCTTGGAGAAGTGTCTTAAGCCGAGACCTGAACTCTCATGGAGATGGCATGGAGGGAAAGAGGGGGCAAAGGAAGGGACGGCAATGGGGCTGAAGATTGAGCTTTACAAGTCTCTGCTGAACGGCAGCGGTCAGGGCTCCAGCCCCACACCTTTCCCAACATCGTGTTTTGATGCATTTTTCAATCCCTTCTTTGAGCTCGGCCAACCACTGCTGTCTCCCGGCTTCACTTTGTCTGTCTTAATTGCAGAAGTGTAAGATGGCGCAGCCTGTTAAGAGAAGTATTTGACAATGTGTAACAAAAGCAAACATGTTCCTTATCTAGCAGTGCCACAGCTGTGTGCCACAGTCCTGAGGCTGTGACACAAACTGAGGGCAATGTGAGCTGGAGCCTCATGGAACACATGAGGTGGGGGAACCTGTGCACGTGACCTGAGTCCATGGGTGATCAACTAAACACAAAATACACAAGTATATGGACACACATATGGGAAAGCGTTTTCTGTGCTAACACACCTAGAAACTGTTAATTGTAAGCTTATTGGGTTCAAGCAGTAGTTTGAGACCTGTGTTGTATAGTTTCCCTCATAATGTTCACTTTTTTTTTCCTGAATGACATCCATAGGGGAAATGTATGGGGTAAGGGAGGCTAAGTAATATGGAGCTATGAGAATCCAGGAGGGGCTGTGAATGAGGACTGGGGACATCTTGGGTTACACTTCAGACAGCAGTGTGTTCTAGAATGTGTATAAAGATGGTGGCTGTGAAAAACCAACCTTCAGTCGGCAGCGTCAGGAAAGAAGAGCCAAGAAAATGACTGGCCTGTGCTGGCCTCTGAAAGCTGTCACATGCCATGGAAGTCTGGGGATCTCCAGAATGCCCTGCCCCCACACCAAGTCCCCAGGAAGGCCTGTCTCCTGTGTTCATGTTCGTGTCTTAGGATATTTGGTCACACTCTTTTTCTGTCCCACAGGAGACACCTGGGCTTTGATAGGACCATGATGCAGAGGTGGCAGGTACAGTTGTTCACCAGGGGTGATGGTGGGGCACCCTGCAGGATGTAAGCAGAAAGGAGCCAGATCAGGCAAGAGGAGGTGTGCCACATACTCAAGAAGGAAGGAAGTTTGTGTTCTAAAATTGCCAAATTCCAGATCTTTCTCTGACAAGATCTCAGGGATGGAAGATTCATCTCTGAGTACTGGAGTAGGAACTGGGATGTATGGCAGCCTCTGTGTGTGTACAGGAACTGGGATGTATGGGAGTCTCTGTGT
>CABHPH010122250.1:0-10987 GCA_902168325.1 Peromyscus nudipes | reverse complement strand
GGGATGTATGGGAGTCTCTGTGTGTGTACAGGAACTGGGATGTATGGCTGCCTGTGTGTATACATCCTACCCTCCTTGAGGATGTGCACACATACACATCCTGGGGAGAGGGGGTATTGCACATGTCACTTTTCAGGAAGACATACATGGCTCCCAGCACAAATGAGTCACTAGTCTGGAGCGCTCAGTGAAGAGGAGACCCCAAAGAATTCAGTCCTGCAGATCTTTCCACATGCAGCCCATATCTCCATTTGTGCATATTCAGTTTAAATTGGAGAGTCCTTGAGTGTTCTCCTCAAATAGACAGACAGGGAAAAAGCCTTCCCCAGGGCATCAGAGGGAGACTAATGAGGGCTCTTTTCTCCGTAACTACCATCTTTTAGTTCATTTTTCTAACAGTGAAAGGGTCAGCAATGAGCTCACCCCCAGCGTTTGTGCTGGCATTCTATCAGCATTTGAGTGTCCTGCTTGAGAGTTAAGATCAAAGAAAGCCATAGCCTTGGCTTTGGATTGCTGGTCTACTTCTTTGGCCAGCATAGCTTCCTAAATATGCTCGCTCTCATTCACACTCAGATCAGTGGGTGTTAGCCTGCACTGGTGCTGGCTCCTGTGTGAAATGTGGACAAATAACTTAGGTGCCACCTACTTGTTCTTGTCCTGAAGTCTGGGTTTCCTGTTGGGGGCTGACGGTTAGGTCCCCATGGCCTTAGAAGGGTATCAGATGTACTACATTTGTCTCCTTATGTCTCTTCTGATAGAAAAGGGAGCTCAGCAATTTTGAATACCTCATGTACCTCAACACCCTGGCTGGAAGGACCTACAATGACTACATGCAGTATCCCGTGTTTCCCTGGGTCCTCGCTGACTACACCTCAGAGGTAAGGCATTCTCCACAACAAGCCCCCGAGGTTCTGGAGCTTCCTATCACTATGGGGAGCACACAGAACCTTGCTGTGAGGTCCAGCTTCCTGGGCCTCAAGGCTGCTAGGTTCTCCTGAAGCCTTGGCAGTCATTACCTGGGCTCCTGCCCCAGATCCACCAGTGGGATTATCAATACAAATGTGATTATGTTAATCAACACATGAATGACGTGAGCCTCAAAGAGTTTCCTGTCACCTCTGAAGGAAACTGTAGCCCATCTGCTGAGATGCTGCTGTGGGCCAACATTGAAGATGCTGCATTCACAATGAGCCTATTCATGGAATTTATTCCTAGAATCAATATGTACAGAGACAGGGAAAAGGAGCTAGAGGTAGAGAGATGAAGAGGAAAAAACCAGTAACCCATTCTGCCTAGTGTGGCTCTAGAATCCAAGCTCTACCTGGCACCTGAATAAAGACATGCCGTGGCAAAATCAGACCACTCATCTCTCTTGGCCTCTGTTCCTGGATCTCAGAAGGAGGAAAACTTCATACCAAGATGTGAGTGGTGTGTGTGTGTGTGTGTGTGTGTGTGTGTGTGTGTGTGTGTGTGTTTATGAGGACGACTAAGTCAGGGAGGTCTGGGCCCTGATGCTATGTTTATCAGGGCATGTGTTGGGCAGTGTGTGAAGAACAGAAGTTCATGAGTCATAGATAGAGCAGCCTGACCGCCCTAACCAGTTCTGCCTACAGATGCTTAGGTGGAAGAGCCTAGGGTTTGGAGGACCTCAGTCTCCTGCGGCTTCCCATTTTCACTTCAGACAGTGAATGCAGCAACACTTTCTCAGTGGCCACACCTTGCTTTTTTTCTTACATTTCTCACCTGAGGCCAAGGCCTTACAAATATGAACCTTCAACATCCAAGAGTCAGACCACACTTGCAAAGCGGTAGTTGCTTTATAAACGTTCTCTGTTTAGCACCTGCCTGGCATTTAAACTTATGATTAACTTTCCTGTGTTTAAAAATTGGGAGGGCCAGGGAGATAGCTCAGTGCATTAGAGTACTTTCTGCACAAGCATGAGTGTCTGAGTTCGAACCCTGAGCACCCATGTACAAAGCAGCCATGGCTGGTTATCCTATAATCCCGGTATGGGGATCAGAGACGGGAATCCCAGGAGCCTGCTAGCCAGCCAGCTTGGCCAGAGCAGTGAGCCTCTGGTTCAGTGAAGCACCTTCCTCCACCTTCCACCTTCACACATGAGGGCATGGGCACCCGGACACTTGCATGCCTATACCCCATACATGCAACACACACGCACACTCGCATGCTCACACTCACACACTCACTCACACACAGACACAAACACACTCACTCACACACTCACTCTCACACACACATACTCACACACACACTTGGGAGATTTCTCCTGAACATCTGGGAACTTGGGGAAAACCAGGCACTCTGGCAGCTGTGAGCCACTCCCTGGAAACTGAGGAGGGGCTGCTTCCCTTTTGTCCTGGACTGCTTTCTGCCAGCTTTTGAGGTTGTGACAGCACTGTTCCTCCATCAAGGGGCTGTGACTCAGTGGTAGTGAAAAGAGGTTTGTGAAGAAACAACTCCTTTCACAGAGGGGTGCAAGTCCAAGGATACTTAGTGTGCCCACTGCTCCCACAACACAGAGCCTGTCTCTGAAGACACTGAAGTCCTTCCCATCCCCACTGAGGTGAATTCGCAAGGTCAGGAGCAGGGCCAGCGTTACATGTCTTAATTGTGCAAAAGATAATGGACCTCAGAAAAATGAGCACGTTCCTCTCATCAGCCCTGCAAATGACTTCTAGCTTCCTATAAAATCAGTTTGACTCAAAGCAGGCCCCTGAGCTATTACAGTACATTATTTAGTAAAGGCAACAGTTAAAAGTCTTATAGGCAATGGGAATTCTTTTCCAAGTCTCTTTTCAGAACCTGGTGGTCCTGTTCTGATTTGGGTCAACTTGGAACAGGCTCAGCTTGAACCCGAGCTTGCCTCCTCTCACTTCTCATCTCTCCCCTATTAAGTCTTTGTGGATCACTGGCTTCAGGGCCATAAAACTCTAGGTAGCCAGCTAATCACCACAGGGGTTCAGACCAAATGACAGTAGACCAATAAAGGGAGCCATAAAACTAAAGAGCGTGGCTCCTGGGGCACCAGGGGGCTAGGGGAGTTAACTCAGCTGCACATCTGCCTTCTAGATGTTGAACTTGACAAATCCCAAGACTTTCCGGGATCTTTCGAAGCCAATGGGAGCTCAGACCAAGGAAAGGAAGTTGAAATTTACCCAGAGGTTTAAAGAAGTTGAAAAGATTGAAGGTGAGTACATACCTGCTTGCTTTTGACTGATGTGAGTGAGCGTGTGTGTGTGTGTGTGTGTGTGTGTGTGTGTGTGCGTGCGCGCGCGCGCATGTGTGTGTGTGCGCGTGTGTGTGTGTGTGTGTGTGCATGTGCGTGTGTGTGTGTGCGTGTGTGTGTGTGTGTGTGTGTGTGTGTGTGTGTGCAGTGCTGTTCTTCTCAACATCTTGAAAAGATCAGTAACGACTTAGTTGGTCATGCAGTCTACCAGTGATCATGGTTAATTAAAGAATTTTTGAATCCAGCAGTTAGCATTGTGATTACATGAGAGAATCATCTGGAAGAACTTGAAAATAGTACTAAGTCCAGGCATCACCTTTAGAAATTTAACTAAGGGGACTGGAGAGATGGCTCACCAGTTAAGAGCACTTCCTGTTTGTGCAGAGAACCCCAGTTCAGTTCCCAACACTCACAAAGCTACTTATAGTTGTAACTCCAGTTCCTGGGGAATCCGATGCCCTCTTCTGGGCTATGTAAACATTACATGTATATCACTCACTTAAATGAAAGCAAAACACCCAGGAGCACAAAATAAAAAGAAATCTTAAATTAAAAAAAAAAGTCTGTGGTAAGGCCCAACCTGGGTGATTTTTATGGCCTTCCTCGATGGAAAAATATATGCTGAGAGCTGGCACCTTCACGTCTAGGGGTAAGGAAGATGGAGGGAGTGTTTCTGTATGACATGGTCCTTTCCAAAGGGTAGAGAAAAGAAACTCCGAGTTTAAGCAGCTTAACAACCTTTAAATGATGGAGTCCACCTATGACTCGCTCTGGAACTCAGTCCTCAAACAGTACACCTGTACATCACCTTTACAATTCTTGCCATATTTGTATGCCATCCGATCTGTTAGTGCCTTAATGTTTTTCTTTATGTCTACTTGCTTTCTGAATTTCAATAAATGTAGTTTAAAATGCTGTTCTCAAGCACAAGGAAGCCTGTCTGCTGCCCTCGGGTGGGGCAGCCGTCCTCAAGCACATCCTTTCGTTGTAGGAGACATGACCGTCCAGTGCCACTACTACACACACTACTCCTCAGCCATCATTGTCGCTTCCTACTTGGTCCGGATGCCGCCCTTCACGCAGGCCTTCTGCTCCTTACAGGTGAGCCGCTGTCACCTCTTCCTGAGTGCAAGGGCATGGACACACCCAAGTCTCGGGCACCTCCTCTCTGAAAACTTAAACCTTGATGTCAGCTCCTACACTTGTAGGAAGGCTGCTTTTTTATCATTGATACTTGCACATCTACCTGATTTTTGTAAATAATAGTAATAACAATAATAATACCCTAAAGAGCAGGAAATAAGAAAATTCCCTGTGGAAAAAATGTGAAAATTTAATACAGGTAAGATAGAGTAGAAAAGGAAAGTAGAAATTGTTGAGACTAAAGACGTCACAAAGATCAGTAAAGAGAAGGGCCAATGAACATCAGAATACATGGATCGGTGCAAACTATAAATGAAAGGCTCCATAGGACAAATAGATTATTTGAAATAAAAACAATCAAACAACAACAACAACAAAAACAGCTAACCCAGAAAAAGAAACTGGTCATCACACCCATCCATAAGTAACAAGCTGTTACCTTGCCAGCCTAGGGTTGCCAGGTTTCACAAATGAAGAAGCAGCTACCTAGCCAAGTCTGGTTCTGGATTAGCAGCGACTTCCACTTAAACAAGAACATACTGGAAAGTTACCTGCTGCTTCTCCGAAATTTAAGTTACCTGGGTCACCTGTGTTGTTTCATCTGGCAGTCCTAAAGGAGCTGGAGACGAGCCAGTGCTGGGGTCCTGGATATGAAGGATTTCAAAGTCAGGGTCCCTTGTGGGCGGCACTGGGACTGTGCTGACATGCTCTTCATCTCCCTTCCCCATAAAATCTTTCACTGGAATCCTGCACCCAAGCACCGCATTTAGAAGCAGAGTTTGAAATGTGGAAAGCTGTTGGGTAGCCCAGCCTGAGCCAGCTGGCTGAGCTCGCGGCAAAGAGAATGCCCTTCCAGGCTGAGTTCACGGCTGACATGATCACCACCTTGTAATGGTCCTGTGAGACCATACATGATCTCACTCTAACACTTGAGCCTTACCTCAGAGGAATTTTAGTGTCCCAGAAACTGTGAGTTTGGGTCACTCAGAAAACACTGATCTGAGAGACAAGAGCCGCCCTTAGCTGGCACTAAAGCACTCCTGATCCCTGGGAAAGAATGGAAAGGCAAGGCCAGGCATCTTCTCCAGCAAGGAGTGAGCCCCTCACGTCCTTTGTTTCTTGGCACACATTCCCCTCTCCCTGACTGTGTGGCTTGTCTAGACTTTGTATAACCCCCTATCTCTGGAAATCCACTCAAAAATAATAAGTGTGCTTCCCCTGGGTCTCTCTCAGGCAACAAGCATTTTAAGTAAGTTTAGTTTGGAGAATGAATGGTCCCAGAGCTGTACCCCATGCCAGGAATCTCATCCAGATGTTGCTCATTAATCCACAAGAAATGATGATCACTGTTGCTGATGATAATGATGGATTCTGCGGCTGCTTCCCAGTCAGGGAGCTGAAATCGTCAAATGTTGAGGATGCTTTCACAGCTTCCCTTTGGCCCAGATGCATGAGAGCCAGAGGTCCCAGCTCTGCTTGTTGCTAAGGGTCTCTCCACACAGGGAAGAGATGGAGTAGAAGAGAGACGGGCTGGGCTGGGAGATTTACGAACCTGCCACATAATAGATACAAATGTCCCACGCGTTACATTATCTCTGGAAATGAGGGTTGGTTTTGCATAGATCACTGGATCATCTAGCAAATGAGAAAATGTAAGGAAAGCCCCTAGCTCTGGTCATCAACCGTGGCTATTTCCCCATTTCCCTCTGTGACCAACCAGATCTGATCTGAGCAGAGCTGAACTTGTTCAAACTGGTCTCCTCTGGGTTAAACTATTTTAAGGCAGCCTGGGCTACAATAAAGCATCCCAGAACAGAATGAGCCAGATTAAACAGGTTCTGCAAAGCCCACAAGACTATCTGGAGAATGGTTACGCTGATGCTAATCATTAGTGTGAGTTTATTTTAGCCAATTTGCTTCACTAATAACTAGTTCAAACTAGTTTGGGATGGTCTAACCCAGAGATGATCAGAGCTAACTTTTTCTGCTTTTAGGAGGCACCTGAGCAATTGTTAGTGTGACCCCACTGGGAATCGCAAATGTGACTCAGTGTTTTCTGGCTCAAGTTTGTCTTTGGTAGATTGGGCCATCCAAGCTGTAATCATCTGAGCTCCCTGTGTAACCCCTCCGCCCTGGACCAATCTGTCTTATCTTCTGCCATTGAAGTCACTTTTCCAGTTGATCGTCATGGGTCTGAAGAACCAGCCATCTTCTGCCTTTTCCTACAGCAAAACAACAACAGTTTCAGTTTTTCTTAACTGGATGAGTACAAAGGCCACATCTGATGAGGGAGTCCTTCCTGGGTTTCACCAGATCTCATAAGGAATGTTCTGGCATCTTTGTTTCATTTCATCTGCCTGTTTCTTCTCCAGAGACTTTTGCCCCAACCTCCATGGTGACAGGAAGGACAGCCCCCTCCCTGTGGTCTGACTTCTAAGTTGGTTGTGGATGAGTTGGGGGGGGGGGGTTCCAGGATGCCTGCAGAGAGGCCTTCTGCATTTGCAGGAGGCTGGAGCCTGTGTACTGTGGGTGTCAGCATGCTCTCTCTCCATTCTGTGCTGAGCAGACTCTGTTGTTCACCCACTAATGTGAGTGAGTCAGAGTGCTGATGTGTGTGCTACTACCTGGGGTCCCAAGACCCTGTTTCCTGGCTCTGCCATCTGATGTTGAATAGATCATTGCATTTCTTTGGGATTTGGTTTCCTTATTCATGAGAGAAAGATGGAGGGTCAGATGCTGCATCTGAAGTCCATTTCATATCAGCACTAGTCTGGAACACTCATGAAGTACCTACTGTGTTTCCAAATGATACCAAATATCTTACACTTACCATTAGAAAGTTTAAGCTTTTGTATCATGGGAAAGTGTCCCTCACATAGTATATCTACCCTGTAGCTATTTTTTAAACATAGAGTTCAGTGGTATGAAGTACCAGAGTGGTGTGCCACGGAGCTCATTTTCTGCCACAAGCCATGTGCTTGTGTGGCACATCTGGTGTGGCCTGCTGAGCTGCTGACAGGCTGACATGGGAAATAATGGGCACTGTGGCTGGCTCAGCATGTGCTAGGCCCTGTGGTGTGGACAGTACCAGGATTTTTAGTTTCAGGACTTTAGTGTACTGTGTTCTGACTCTGTGGAAGAGGTTCTTTACACTCCCGTGGTTAAATGCTACCACATTTAGGCTGTTTTTAGAATTGATGCTTCTCTAGTATTGATGCGTTTATCTTTCTTCTCAAACTTGTCAATACAATGATGGATTTTTATAGTCTGGAAAATATGGAATAATTGCTCATCCATGGAGTTGGCTCCAGGATCCCTCCCCCCTACAGACATCAGAGGATACTCAGATGACTTATATAAAAGGGCATCATATTTGCGTAGAACCTATATATCCTCTCATACACTTTAAACTACCTCTAGATTATTTACAATGTCCACTCCAGTGCAAATGTCCTATAAACAGTTGTAATACTGCATGGTTCAGTGAGCTGTGAGAAGAAAGAGAAGTCTATAAACATGAGCCAGACACGATCGATTAAAATATTGCCCACATCTTTGAATATGGATCCCTCAGATATAGAGTTCCAACTGTAGATGTATGTATTGTGCGGTCTGAGCAGGTGGAATGTATGTAGAATGTGATCAGATTTGTGTTGGTCATGTGTGCAGCATGAATTCTAATTGGTCTTAATAAAAACCAGGAGCCAGATATTGGGGTAAATGCCGAAAGATCAGAGAGACAAAGGAATAAGCCACAGCCACCTCTCACTTCACCAACTCCTCAGCCAAAAGCACTGAGTTCCTGTCTCCTCCCGCCTTACATTCCTTTTCTCTGCCCAGCCATATCACTTCCTGTCTCAACCTCCCTAGTGCTGGGATTAAAGGCGTGTGTGCCTCCCAAGTACTGGGAGCAGAGGCACGAGATTCCAAGTGCTGGAATTAAAGGTGTGTGCCACCACTGCCTGGCCTCTATTTCTTTTTCAGACTGGATCATTCTTGTATAGCCCAGGGTGGCCTCAAACTCACAGAGATCCATCTGCCTCTGCCTCATGAGTGCTGGGATTAAAGGTGTGTGCCACCAATGTCTGGCCTCTATGGATAACTAATGGCTTAGTTCCCCGCTCTGATCTTCAGGGAGCTTTAGTTGTTAAATCACAAACAAAATATCACCATACATACGCTCTGTTGTCCACACTCCTTTCTCTGGGAGGAATGATCTACTGTATTCAAGGCAAGTAGCTGGTACCCCACCTTAATGACAATCCCAGGATTCTATAGTTCTCATGAGCCTTGTCTATGGTGATCCAGGATCTGTGAGCCTCCTGAAAGCTGAGTCATTGTGAGGCCACATCCCTGCTGAAAGACCTTAGCCCTGATATTTGTTTCCGTCCTAGCAAAAGCGCCTTATATTCTCAGACCTAAGATGAGATCCAGCATGGGTGGTGCCCTGCAAGGCAGCCTGTTCCCAGCAAGAACACAGTGTGGTGGCAGCTGCTGTATTTAATAAGAAATGGAAATAAAGCGCTGTGCTAATTAAGTCCCACCCCTGTGAAGTCAGCTGTTCCCAGCAGTGGGGAAGGGTTTTCCAAACTACCTGAGGCGAGATGGCTGGCGGGCCTTTGTGTTAGGCAGATGCTGATGGCAGGGAACTGAGAACCTGGGGTAGACTCAGCCTGGGCTGTTACCTCCCAGCTTCGGGTAGGTACCAGGGTCACAGTAATATGAGGAAGACAGAGAACCTGGGTCAGTGTCCATGCCTCTGTGGACTCTACCTCATGTCATCACAGCTCACAGTAGGCTCCTGCCCCCCAAGCCAAGTACCTTGCCCTTGGTACCCAATACTTTGTGCGTAGTTAGGACAGGGCTGGTCCAGAAAACCTCCAGTCACACTTAACGGTATCAACAGAGCGTGAAGACATGGGGTCTTCAAGGTCCCAAACTGTGACTTGACAAGAATTCTTCAGGGTCTCTAGTATGGAATAATTTTGAGTATATGACTTTAGCTAGGAGAACTGGAAAAGGTACACGTGGTAGAGTTGACAGGCCCAGATACACTGTCCCTGGATTTTCTCCTTGGTAGTTGTGTAACCGAGCTGCAGTTTCCCCATCTTTTCCAACCCTGTCTGATGAAGATGGAAGCGTGGCTTGACTTCCTGTTACACATTTGCTCGACTTCCTGTTGCACATTCGCTCACAGCAAGAAGTATGGGTGTCAACATGCTTTTGGGGTACTTGCTAAAGAGAAAGGCCTCATCCTATGGAAAGGCTGCTCTGGGTCAGACCAATCCCAATTGAGACCAGGACTGACTAGTTCCTGGGCTTCCCAAATGTTACCCATAGTATTATATTTTGGAATAGGATGTTGAGAAGGGCTGTTAGCTGAGGCTCATGGAATACACAACCAGTTTCCTCTTACCTGTCCACTCTTTCCTGTTTTTTTGGTGCTATGGGCTGCCCTGAAAACGCCCTGACAATACCCCTCTTACTTCCTGTCCCCATCCTAAGGTGTCTTAGCTTTTGCTACCCTCCTGTTTCTGTCTCAGACACTGGAGGATCCTGGCCCCCGCCCTCCACAACACTCTACCTTTTGTTTCCAATAATTTCCACTCCATTTCTCTCAACTCTTTCAAAAAGCCCTGGTTTTCTTCCTCATATACTCTGAGATTGGTCCCTAAGACCGAGATCCCTCTCCAGGCCCTGGAATGTACAGGATAAAAGATGTAGGGCTAGGACTGGAGAGATGACTCCAAAGGTAAGAGCACTGGCTTCTCTTCCAGAGGACCCGGGTTTGATTCCCAGCACCAACGGGGTGCCTCACAACCTTTTGTAACTTCAGTTCCAGGGGATCCATGCCCCCTCTGGCCTCTGTGGGAATAGGGCGCACACACATACATGTGCAGACAAAAACCCATACAGGTAATTTAATAAAAAAATTTTAAAAGATACAGGGCTCATTCCTTTGATACTGCTTTCTTTATACCTAGCATGCCACCTGGGGGTGGTATATCTTGCCTTTCATATACACATTCACTTGGACATATACATTATTGATTTCACACCCAGAGCAATCACTAAAGCTTCACAGAGGAGGGGATAGGCGATTAAAGAGATTTTAAAAACTCATGCTCACCCTACAAGTAAGCACTGAAATTCTTACGTGAGTCAGCTTGATTCTGGAGCACAGCATTCGCTACCATGGCACACAGCCTGGTGGTTTAAATCAGCTGATAAAAATAAGTCAGTGCACTGCTTACACGGTGCTTCGAAACTGTTAAGAAAAATGCCTACAGTGCCAACAGGTCATCAACCCGCTCACAGGGCCAATCTGGTTCCTCAGCTGGATGTTAGCGGGCCAACTTCCCTCTTGGAAGGGTTTCAGTACGTACCATAATGATATCTAGGGGCTGAATGGATGGCTCCATGGCCACCAGTGGGTACTGCTCTTGCAGCGGACCTGAGTTTGATTCCTAACACCCATGCTGGACAGTTCACAACTGCTTGTAACTCTAGCTCTAGTAGAATCTATTGCCTCTAGACTCTGTGGGCGTGAGCATTATGTGTGTAAGTGTGTGTGTGTGTGTGTGTGTGTGTGTGTG
>CABHPH010122249.1:0-22008 GCA_902168325.1 Peromyscus nudipes | reverse complement strand
AGGACACACTATTGATTTGAGAGCTGGGAAACTGGCTATATTCTTATTGGACCTGATGGAGCATTGCAGATTCCTTGGCCTTCCTACGTAAGAATTTGTGTTACTGGCAGATGATGACAAGTCTCCATTCTGCCAGTATATTTCTGTGGCTTCTATATGGAAATGCTCGGCAGGATGTGCTGTAAACACAATCAGACTTCTCTCTGCTTTTTGTCTAAGGAGGGAATGGTGCCTTCAGGTCACAAGAGTAAGGTTGGCTAAGGCTCCCTCCGCTACTTGTTTGAGAGGATTCAATTTCATAAAATATTCCTGTCTCAGTTGAGGGTGTCACATATGTGCTCCTTCTGTTTTCTGCCATAGATGAATTTTACTAATGAACTTGTACATATGAAATCATTTACATTTGTAAATGCTAAACCTTATTATGAGGATGGAGAAATGGCTCAGCAGTTAAGAACACTTGTCCTTGGAGAGGACCTGAGCTTTACTCCCGGCACCCACATGGTGGTTCACAACCATCCGCAGCTCCAGTTCCAGGGTTTTCGATGCCCTCTCTGACCCCACAGGCATCAGGCACATATGTGATGCCCAGACATACCTACAGGCAAAACACCCATACACATAAATAAGTAATAAATAAACAAACAAGTAAATAAATAACCTTTTCAAAGTGTTCTTTTAACTTTTTTCAGGCATATGAGGCTGTATTTTAATGCTCATTTATATGGTTTTCTTTTATATATTTTATTATCAGGATTGACGTCTTCTCTCTTCCTTTCCTCCTTTCTTAGACAAGGTCTCACTGTATAGTCTTGTCTGACCTAGAACTCACTTTGTAGACCAGGCTGACCTTGAACTCACAGAGATTTGCCCGCCTCTGACTCCTCAGTGCTGGGATTAAAGGTGTGCACCACCACACCCAGCAGTCTTCAATACTTTTAAGAAGCTGAGAATTGCCCCCTGCATGTGTATTCACTCTCTGTGCATCAGCAAGTGGTCAATGGACAATTACTCAGTTTTGAATCCTGGGGATCTTAAGGCAAGAGGGCAGAAGCTAGCCTTTGTATTGTAAGATTAACCTGGATTCTGTGATTACAATAAACCTTCCTTTTGGGTCAGGGCCAACCAGATGGACTCTTAGGAAGTGTCTATCTTACCGGGATGGTGACAAGCCCTTGGGCTGAGTAGGGGTATGAGAATCAAATACGAGTACACTCGGCATGATTGCCAGTGTGATTTCTGTTGGAAAAGAAATGAGGCCTGAGAGAAATGGCTCACACACTTAGATGACGATGACAGTCTTACCATTCCCAAGAACTGCATCAGTGGAACACCTGTGTAGAAGAGGAGTTTGTGCTTTGGGAATTTATGAGTGTGATACCAATAACACACTGCAAGGTAGCCACCAAAGGCAGTTGGATGTCAGAAAATGTACTAAAGGGGCAAGATTTGGGACTGAGCTATAAGCAGGAATTAACAGCAGAGTTTTGGCCCTCAACCTCCATGGGACGATTCCAGGACCCCTCCATGAAACCAAAATCCATAGATCCTTGAGACACTTGTACAAAATGGTATATTTGCATATTATATAACAGATACCTTGCATTTACACCATTTCTATGTTATAGTACCTAATTCTTTATGACTGTTGCAATATATTAGTTTTTGTAATATTGATCAAAAAATCACCTGTACATATTTAATACAGAATCAGTATTTTCCTGAGTATTTCTGACCTTCAGCTGGTTACAACCACAGATATGTAACATGTGGGTATGAGGAGTTGCTTGTACTTAGAGACATCTAGCTCCATACAGTTGCTACAGTCACCAAGTGTGTTAGTTACCATAACAAAACATGTGATCAAGGAGGCCCATAGAAGGAAGAGTTTATTTGGGGTCGTGATACCAGAGGGTGTAGAATCCATCATGGCAGGGAGGCATTGTAGCAAGCAGCAAGCATGATGGCAAAGGCCAGAACAAGAGAGAGATTACAAATTTTATAGCCCGCACCACAAAACAGAGAGATCAAACTGAAAGTAGGGGAGCTATGTTATCTCAGAGCCCACCCCATAGTGACATATTTCCTCCAGCAAGTCTACACCACCTGACCCTTCCCAAACAATACCACCATCTGGAACCAAGTGTTCAAATACCTGAACCTATGAGGCACATTTCTCCATTAAACCACTACACTAAGAAATTGCTAATGTGAAGGCAGGAGGTGACCAGCCCTGATGGTTTGTTTGTTCTTTCTAGTTCATAGGGCAGAGTCTGGGAGGTGCCATCCCAGGGACCCTACTCCCAAGCTACAAGTCAGGAAGGACGAGAAGTCCAGAGTCCGAGAAGCGCAAGAAGGGGCTTTCATGGAGCAGTGGCCACTCCTGTCTCTGCTCTCCTCTGAAGGTGCTATGAGATGTGCCTATGCGACTTCACTCTACTTGTCTTGAACTTTTGCTCTTTCCTGTCTCCCATTGTCCTCGCTCTTTTTATTGAAGTTAAATAACCTTTTAGTTTGCTAATTGATTGTCTAGACTGCTTCTTCATCTGGACCCCGAGTTTTTGCCAGTGAACAATTTTTCTTTTGA
Source organism: Peromyscus nudipes (assembly GCA_902168325.1). NCBI lineage: Eukaryota > Metazoa > Chordata > Mammalia > Rodentia > Cricetidae > Peromyscus > Peromyscus nudipes. Next base: position 19,421 of record CABHPH010122249.1, on the reverse strand, counting down.
TTTTCTAGGATTTCAAGGAATTTTGGTCTTTTTTTTTTTCAGTGCAAAAGTCTGTTTCCCATAGGGTTAGTTTTTTTTTTTTTTTAAATTGTGTTCTGTTTAAAATCTTAATAACTGGGAAGGAGGAAGGGACTGAACAGTTAAGAATGCTTGCTGCTATTCCAGGGGACTTGAGCTTGTTCCCAGTATTCGTGTTGGGCAGCTCACAGCTGTCTGTAGGACCCAATGCCCTCTACTGGTTTCCAAGGTCACCTGCACGTGTGTTGCATATAGACACACACACACACACACACACACACACACACACACACAAATAAAGATTAAAATCTTTAAAACTCTCAACTACTGAAAACACTTCTTCAGAGTATTTTGGTGATCATCAGTTGTATGCTACATATTATAGTACTTGTCATTTGTTATGCATACTTTACTCCTCGTTAGTGTCCCTGAGTGTGTTCTGAGAAATCATTTTTTGATGAGAAGTTCCAGTACTTGAGAAAAATATCGTATTCCACTCCCTTGAGAGCAATAATAAGAATTTCCAGTTACTTCTGTCACTACCTCTGATTTCCCCCAGTCTGGTATCAGATATGCCTGTGGCTGCTTTGGGTTGCATCCTTTACTATTTGGGGAATATAAATTTGGACCCCTTCCCACTTTCCAATCAGAGCTTCAAAAAGAATCATGAGGAGCTTAAGTTTTCTCTCTCTTTTTTAATTTGGCAGACCGAGTTCATATGTTCTGATTCATGGAGGACAGTCACTGGGACTCAGTTCTTACTGACCCCTCAGATGGACATTTGATGCCAGGTTTCTCCTTGGGATGACTCCAATCCTTTGCTGGTTAGCTAGGGTTCACCTGGATTTTGACGTTTTATTGTAATTTCTACTGGTTGGGGAATTGACATCATTCTTTGGGGCGTGATTATCCACCAGTTCATCTTTTGGCATGGTTAGCATGTTGGCAGGAGTCTGTTAAATAAGTGTAATTTCTTCATTGTCAATGTTCCCATGGAGACTGAGAGAGTGAGAGAGTGGCCACAGTTCTGTTGGAAATCCTATTTCCTTCCTTTCTTTTGCTTCAATCTGATTCTTCAGTTTCTAAAAGTTCTGGTTGTCATACTGGGCAGAACACAATACAACCCAATTTTATCCTGGGAATCTGTGCCCAGTGTGCAGGAAGGTCCCACCTGACTACACAAAGAGACCCTGCAGAAGTCCACCCCACTATCCCAACCCTCCTGTCCAGAGAGACAGGTGTATTAGTTAATTTTCTGGTGCTCTGATAAAACATCATGACTGAGGCAACATGTAGGAAGAAGATTTTATTTAGGCTTATGATGCCAAAATGATGAGAATTCATCACTGTCACAGCAGGGATGCATGACAGGAGACAGGCGTGGTGAAACAGGAGCAGCAAGCTGAGAGCTCACATTGACCTGGAGGCTCAGAAATGGCATGGCATGGGTCTCTAAACTCTCAAAGCCCACCTCTAGCAACATCCTTCCCCAACAAAGCTGCACCTCCTAAACCTCTCCTGAACAGCATTGCCAAATCAGGATCAAGTATTCCAATGCATGAGCCTACTGGGGCTATTCTCATTTGAGCCACCGTGATATCTTAGGGAGAAGGGTCTGATAGCCATGGCGCAGAAGGAAAAGAGAGACCACAGTGAATGGAGGCACATGGGACTATAGATTGGCTCCTAGCCAAAATCCACCTAGAGATGTCAGAGAGGATAAAGATAATCCAGGACATAAGACCTAAGTTCAGCCACCGCCTCAACATCGGGACCACTACAATTTCAGTTACGACAAAGATACATGAAAGAACTTAAATCACAAACAGCTAAGAGACAGAAGCAGTGGATCCTAGCTGTGAGCTCACTCACCTGGGACTAAGCAGGGAAATGCCAAGGTGACAGTACCACTCACCTCCCCCATTATCCATCAGGTCATCCAACAAGGAGGAGGCCATGTGGCATTCCAGCACTCAGTGATGAAGGAAAGACTGGAGCTAAAAACCTTTGGTCTGATTTGGTCTGCCTGGCAACTAGAATTAGCAGCATTATCTAGACAGTATAAGATTTTTCTAAAAAAAAAAATTACCTAAAAAACATTTGTTTGGGGGATTAATAATATCTTTTACTCTTTGTTGTTATCAAAGTGCTTTTAAATGACTTTAAATTTTCTAGACTCTAGCCAAGGTGAGATTTTAAAGACCATTTTAAGTTAGGAAGTTTATAGCTTGAATTTTTCAAAATAAAAATCATTCAACAACACTACACATCCCTGCCAGAAAAAGAGGTCATCTGAATGCCTATAGAAAAGCATTCTACAGGGGTATCCAGCTACATGGGGTATGGATGCTATGGTGTGTTCAAACAATGGAGGACTAGATTCAGAGAGGAAAAGCAAGAAAATATTTAGCAAAAGCAGACAACACTGGGGTCAGATAATATGTGGTTAATGCTCATTTCCTGGAATCTAAGAAGAGGGGGGGGGAGGGCTATGCCAATAAATATCCCTGGGAATCTGTATGGCTGAAGGTACTTCAGGCTGGTTGTGTAGGAAGCAAGACAGATTTAACTGAAGACATGTGCAAACCATCAAATTTGCTTAGTCTTATACCAATGTTTTCCTAGTTGTCCTCCAAGCTCAACACACTGGGAAGATCCGACCTGCTTTGATATCTATATTCAATTACTACCATAGTCTACTAATTTTTCTTTAAAACATCCATTACACATGTCCTGCCCATGAAAAAAAAGGAAGGAATTGTTCTTTTAGCCAGTAATAACAGCACCATCATCTGATGTTTATATTAGTGCCTTGGCTTCCTTGGGGTTGAAGGAAAATATATGACTGAACAGAAAATGATCAGGGAGCAGCAGAGACAGGGTACCAGAGGCAGCACCTGTGTCCACGTCTACCAGTTCACGGTGACGTCTGAGCTCAGCTGAAATAATACAGCTACAAGGGAGGTGTCTGGAGATGTGTGACCCTCTGGTGACCTCTCTAAGGCAACAACTATGGGTTTTGTGGCCCATTGGAGGAGATGAGCTTTGTATACTTTAAAAACTGTTGGAATCACTGTGTTAATAAAGAGGAATGGATGAAAATTTCATCAAATTTCAATTACTTTATTTAGCTCACATTTCCTTATCATACTCTGAGATCAATAGCAGGAGTAAGGAAAACAAGCATGCTTTGCCTGCCCAACCAAAATATCAGTTTGAGTAACAAAGACACAATAATGAAACATGTGGTGCCCACTAAGTGATGAAGCAGGTTCACTTGGAACATAGAAGGAAACATGACTGTGGAGATGGGCCCCCAAGGGCTACAGGGGAAAGAGACAGCCTAGGCTTACATCTTGGACATGAAGTGGATTTTTCTAGGGGATTATGAAAGGATGGGCATTGCCCACACAAAGGGAGGATAAAGACAATAAGAAGCTGTAAAGAGAGTGCTGGATCTTTAGAACCACATTTATTGGCTAATACTCAACTGGGTATCTTGAATAACAGAAATCCTGTCTCACAGGTTTGGAGATAGCAATGTGAGTAGGCATGTCAGCAGGATCTGTTCTTTCCAAGATTCTGCAGGAGTTTCCCCAGGCCCCTTTCGTAGGTTCTGGTGGCTGTTGACAATCTGACACTCTTGTCTCTGTTTCTTTTGACAGCTGGTGTTCTCTGCATGTGACACTGTCCACCTTTCCTGTTCCTATGTCCTGCCTGGTCCCACAGCCACTCAGACCCAAATAAACACACAGAGGCATATAGTAATTATAAACTGTATGGCCATATTCTATGGCTCAAGCTTCTTGCTATCTAGCTCTTATAACTAAACTTAGCCCATTTCTATTCTCTATAGGTTGCCACATGTTCTGTGGCTTTACCTGTGTGCCATTACATGCTGCTCCCTGGATAGTGGGATGGCTTCTCTCCCTCTTCCTTTCTTTTTCCTGTCTCTCCAGTTGGAGTGTACTGCCTAACCCTATTCAGCCTCACCACTGGCCAAACAGCTTTATTTATCAACCAATCATAACAAAGCATATTTACAGAATACAAAAAGACATCCCACAGCACATGGGTCTGGCCATCTGGTATGTTGCTCTTCATCTTCCAACTCAGCTTTCCATCTTAGACCTTCCTCCTCTGTCCTGGACCTGAGTAAGCCGGTGAAGGCCCAGCATCAGTGCCCAGAGATGAACACACACTACCCTCATGAAAAACTAAACAGTTTTCAGTGCCTGGCCCATTGCGTGGTGTGCAACAAATGCTTAGTAAATGAGAAAATGAAAGTTAAGTCAGACTTTAAAACCTAAAAATGCTGATACTCGGATTTCCAAGTAGCCATCATAGGGCCTGAACACCCACTGTGAAACCCCAACTGTGTGTGTGGGCACAATGAATGAAAATACTCCAGGACCTATTTAGAGTTTTCCTACTTCTGAATACTTACCATCAACAATTTACAGTGTTATTCCTTATTCATTGTCTGGTGAAGGTTGCTATTTTGTCAATAATGTGTACTTTAAAAATCCCCAGGATTATTGTGTTAGTAAAGAGGAATGAACAAAATTCTCACTGGAAAATGTAGCTTCCTGAAACTATTTGATTAGCAGAACTGTTTCTCTAAGGGGTAAAAAAAACACCTCTCCATATTTTGAGTACCTTGACAAGCATTCTGGGGAATCACTGCATATGTAATAAGAATATTTCCTCCTTTTCCTTGGCCAGTATGATGCTCAATGAACTTTTGTAGTTCACGTTGAGTACACATGCTGTTTTTTTAATGCTGTATCAAAAGTGCTCCCTGCAGTGGAAGAGGCTGGGATACTGACTTGTGACTTTTGGACATAGGACATGTAGGACTCTTTGTAAGCCTTAGTCTTTGGTGCAAATTGAAAATTGGAAATAAAATATTTTCTTTGTATAACTCTTTTAAAACATGAAGCTGTGAAAACACTGATATATGTAATGCCCTTTCTTAGTTACATTTCATCCCACTTTATTGTTACCTTATTCTTTTATCTGTATAATCATCCTCTGTGAAAGCATTACAGTTTCTTTCTAGTCAAAGTCATTTGAAATCTGTATTAGGAACCATGCAGCTATGAGTAAATAATTGATTAAAACATAAAACAGCCGGGCGGTGGTGGCGCACGCCTTTAATCCCAGCACTCGGGAGGCAGAGGCAGGCGGATCTCTGTGAGTTCGAGGCCAGCCTGGGCTACCAAGTGAGTTCCAGGAAAGGCGCAAAGCTACACAGAGAAACCCTGTCTCGAAAAACAAAAAAAAAAAACAAAAAACAAAAAAAAAAACCATAAAACATTAAAAATAATGATTTTAAATAGAGAATGATTTAAAGGTTCTTTTTCTGGTCGGATTTTGGCCATTGCTTCTCCCAGGAGGCAGTTTGTTTTGATTTGTTTTACTTAAAAAATATTCTTGAGAATTTCATAAGTGTATACAATGAAATATGAAAGTATCTATTCCCCATTTCACCAGCCATTCCAACTCCCCCAGGATCTCTCCCTAATTATCCCTCTCCCAACAAACTTTATTACTTTATAAAACCTTAAAATAAATAAAAACATCACACACTAAAACTATCCAGATCCAAAGTCTATAGAGCTAGTTGAACTATACAGCCAGAATAGGCATTCAGAACCTATTCTGGAACTTCAAGGTAAACTCAATACCTTCAATAGTGAATACAGTCCATGCACCATCCCTCACCAAAACCAAAAACTGCTATGCTCTCAAAGTGTGTCAAGTTCTGCAGTGACATGCTTTAATTTTAAATGGGAATGTATAATTTTATCATATTTCTTCACACTAAGGAACTGGCTTCAGTGTATAAATATATTCCTAGAAAAATTTAAACTTAAATGTGTTATCTGTGCATTTATGTTCTAGAAATGCTTAGGAATTTCAAAGCTCTCTGGTTGACAAAAAAGGGGAGGTTATATATAATGTAGGACTAGCCCAAGTTTCATGAGTAATCTCATTCACTCATCAGTCTATTCATTCATTCATTCATTCATTCATTCATTCATTCATTCAGTAACTGCATATGAGCCATCTCTTTCTTCACTATGGCAGTCCAATGAGAACCTATTTAGCTTCATCTCTGGCCATCCCTCCCCTCAATGCTGTTTCTACATCTTTTCTTATGTTGGTGCCTTCACACCATTTTCTCTGGTTACTTACCTGGGGGCAACCACAAAGACCCCTTTTTTCAAATAGAACTTTGGTCTTCTCTATCTTCTCAGGTGGGAACCACCTCAGGCATCTTCACTAAGTTGTAACCATGCCTCCGTACTGGCCTTCCTCAGGCTCAAGTTATGCTGCCTCCCAATACTTCTCCCCGCTGTGGTCTCTGAGCCCTGTGGCGTTCTTCCTTGTTTCTGTCCCCTCTGAGAAGAACAGAGGAACTCATGCCTACATGGGCATTCTATAAATGCTTCTTGGCATGAGTTCACTTCCTACAGCAGATATAGAACACAGGAACAAGAGACCGTATTCACAACTCAGGGGTTGTGAATAATAAGCTGTGGGGCTTAGGGAGCTCAGGGGTCATTGATTCCTGAAAGGAGTTGTCATCAGCTAGGCAGATCAAAAGCTGGAAGGGGCAATGAGTCTTAGGAGATGAATGTGGGAGGGAGGAGTCAGGGAAGGCAGAACAGGAGAGAACTGAGATGACTGACTGCCCCTTTCTTCTGCTTGGTCTGGACCTCTCTGCTTGGTTGTGCTCATGGTTCTAAGAAACATGCAACTTGGGACCAGTGCTTTTCTGGGGACAGTAGGAGAAGCAAGAAGCCTTTACAGAAGTCTCCTAATCCTGAATGGAGGATGACTTCCTTGACTACGTTTCTTAGTAATGGTCAAGGAAGTGCTGCCACAGGCCTTGTCAGCCTACCGCTGATAGAGCAGAAATGTTCTACCCCACTGCAGTATTCGGTGTTGGTCTTTGTTCCTCCCACACACTGGGGCATCCGGAACTGTCCACACTGAGTTTCCACTAACCCATCCCAGTGTAGGGAGCAGAGAGGTGAGAGATGGAAGTGAAGGCAGCAGTAACTCCTTGTCAGAAAACTCAGAGGAAGTGATGTTGCATCTGGCTGAGTGCTGTGGAGACAGAGTATTTCTTAAAAGGCTGTCTCATTTTTCCTATGGTGCCAGCAGAATCATCAGTCAGTACTTTTGTAGATTGCCTGTGGAAAAGGAAATGGCAGCTCAGGAGGTCTGCCTTGCCTACAACTCCAGTAGTTAGGGTGGGAAACTGAGGCAGGAGTATGAGGACTTCAGGACCAACTTGGGCTATATATCAGTCTAGCCAGCCTGCCTACCTATGTAAGAAAAAGAATGAAGAGAGGAATCTGTGGTTGGTATGTAAAGTGAATTTAAAAAAAAATAAACAAAAAAGAAAGAAAAAGAACAAAAACCAGGAAAGATTAGAGGTGGGATAGGGACTGGAGACCCAGTGGCCGAAGTCCTTCAAATGGAAGTACTACATCTTAAAGTCCTGCCTCCCAGCAAGGTTTACAGTGAAGTTCACAGTCACAGGTTATGTATTCCACAAATAACTACAAGCATGCACTGGGAATTTCTGCATGCAAGAAACCATAGGAGATAGAAGAGTCGATTAAACTGATTTGATTAGTTTATGTTAATCTATGTACTGAAATGTCACAATGTGCTTCATAAATATGTGTAATATTACATGTTAATCAGAAAAATTAAAAATGTCTGAGGAGGTGGAAATGATAACTAGACATTGATTGTTGAAGTATGGCAGGGTACCCTGGAGATTTGTATGATTGCAACAATATCAAATGGTTGAAGACCATTATTGACTGTTCAAACTGAGGCTCCTGTGAGACTCAGTGAACCACTCAGGTCTAGAGGAGAGACTTGGTAAAGCCACTGAGATGAGCTGGAAGATTCTAGACAGATACAGGATGAGTACACAACTGGCTAGAGCCTTGGGACTAGGAATACTCAAAAGAAAGAGCTGACAGACACCCCACCAATAATCATTCTATTCTATTATGCACACATTTCAGAATGCCTTATCCATAGTCCCATGGGAAGCAATTCCAAACTTCAGGCATTTCATTAGAATCTCTATTCTCAAAGCTGTCAAGGTCAACACTTTACCCATTCCCTATGATACAACTGTATTACAAACACTTTTAACATAATTTGTTTTCTTTGTTGCTCTGCATTTCCCCCTGGAATTCCTCACACTCTTCTCTCTGTTTTGTATTGTTTTAACTTGAATAGAAAGTTTCAGTCAATGGCAAACTGCTCTGGGCTTTAAAAGATACCTTGTCGCATATTCATGGCTGTAGTTTTTATATGAGAACTTGACTGTTTCCCCAATTCTGCTGTGCTTCACCAATTCAAGTGGCCTCCCATACCCACCAGTGTATTTGGGCCCCACTGATCTGCCCATCATTTCTACATTTCTCCTAGAAAGTCATACAAAGGATGCCTTGCCTTGTATGGCCTTTTCAGGATGGCTTCTCTCACTTGACAATATGCACTTCAGAGTCATCCATACTTTGAGGTGGCAAATAGCTCATTCCTTTTTAGCCAGGCATGGCATTCCATTGGCTGATACTTCATGGTTTACCCAGGCTTGTTTTTACTAAAAATTAAATGCCCAGGAAATGAATCTCTCCACTAGAACCGGATTCCATGCAGCACCACCTTTCCCAGTCTGAATGGATGCTATTTGCTTTGGTACCCTGAGTTAAGAGGTGAATGTGCTGTTCTAGGGCTATAATAAGCCAAGCAACCACCCACTTGGGATTGCTTCTAGACTCTATTTATTCTGGTTCTCCTTTATTCTTTCACCAACACCACAAAACAGATGAAACTATCAAATAATGTTTCATGTTAGTTGGTGCGCAGCTGGCTTTCTCTGCAAAAATACCTGAGGTATTCTGTGCCCCAGGCAATGAAATCCACAATCAAGTACAGAATTACTTCACTACTGTAGAATTCACTCCTTACCCTCCACTAATACACTGCAAAGGCGATCACAGGGACTGCATTGAATCTTTGCAATCATTTGGGGAAAAAAAAGAGTGACAGCCTTGGGGTCATCCTCATGATGGTCCTATTTAGGTATCATTTAACTCATTTCAATCACATCTCATGCATTTTTACTAGACTCTTATTTTTAGTTTTTTATATTTATGACTCAGTTCCTTGTGCATTTGAAGTTGTGAAATGATTTATTTATTTTAACATATGAACATCTACATCCATATGCATCCTTTTAAATATGATTTGAGGCCTACTTTACCTTCTAGTACCCACAAACACACAATAGGTCACAATAAACACATGAATACTCAATAAGTATTCATGAGAGTTTGACCTCTGAGGCCACTTTCAGTTACTCAGCCTAGAATGTTCTGATGTCATATTCACCTCAAAAGTTTTCTTTTCATGACTAAATAGGAAACTGGCCAACAGTCATGTTTGTTGGTTGATATTTATTTAACTTTTTAATGCTAGCTATCATCATGGTGTCTAAGAAAAAGCTCTCGAGCATTTTTTAAAGCAAATAAATGAGTCACTAGAGAGGATGACAAATGAATGCCCTGAAATAGTGCACTTATTCTAACTGTGGAAATAAAGATAAATTGGAGAAGTTGATTTTGGGGTTCAAGGCTTCAAAAGTTCACGGAGACAAAAACCTTTGAATCTATAGAGTACATCTACCAGTTTTCCAAAAGCTTAATTATAAAATGGAGACCTAAACACATGAGCAAGAAAGTTGTGTGGTTGTTTGGTGCTTCTCGGATCATTTTCCAAGTTTTCTTGTGATTTGATACTCTCTTTTGTAATACTGAGAGTCTCTGTTTGTCTGTCTATCTGTGTTTGTGCATCTGTGTGGGTGTATGTGTGTAATTTGAACATTGATGCATTCCATCTGCCTTCTTAAGTTTGCCTAGTCTTCTCTCAGGTTTCCCAAACTATTTTACCATGAGTCACTTTCAATGTCCATGACATTCTGCCTAGTTAACAGTGAAAATTAATTTTGTGATTATACAAATTTTAAATTAATTTCATGGATGACTAAAGTATAAAATCACCCAACACTGAGCCATGTGGAAATGATTTCCATAAACATGTTGATTTATTGATGCCCTTCCTTATATGTTTATGTTGCTTTTTGTAATACCTTTTTAAACATTTGTATATAATTACATCTTTTATGGCAATATCCCTCTCTATTTTGCCATCTAATCCATCAATATGTTCAAATCCCCATACTTAGTATCATCAGCAAGATGGGTAAACTTCCATTGTATTCTTCATCACATAGTGTGTACAACATATTCATTTCTTTTATTTAAAAACCAGAGTACATAAAGAGTTTTCAAAACTCAATAATCAGATACAAATCATTTCAAAATGCCAAAATTTAGGACAGTAACTCATCAAAGAAATTCAAATGGGCAATGTGATGGTTAGTGATCACCGCCAACTGGCGGGCCTCTAGATATGTCTAGGGAATTGTCTTGATTATGTGAAGTGGGACGAGCCACCTAAATTGTGTGTGTGAACATTCCCTGGGCTGGGGATCTCTGGCTGTATGGAATGGAGAATGGGAGCTTAGCAGCATGCATGGCTCTACGGGTTCCTACGACAGGGACAGGATTCAACCAGCTGCATCAAGCTCCTGCTGTTTCGACGTCCTCAAACTGTGAGCCAGAGTAAAGCCTTTCTTCCAGAAGTTTCTTCAGTCAGGTATCTTATCACACCAACAGGAGACTGGAAGAGGAGAGCAACACGGAACAGGTGTTCAACATGAAGACTTTTCGAGACCAAGGGTCAGGCAGGGACCATCCACTTGTAACAGCACTTGGAGGCTGAGGATGGGGCACCAAGTTTGAGGCAGCCTTGAGCTTTATGGTAAGACCTCGAATTTATAAAGAAAGAAAAAGAAAAAAAAATGGATGTTCAAAATCATGTATCTACTAAAATGGCTGAAATCTAAAATTCTCTTTATTACACAGCTTACTATGTATAGTTGATGTATATGAAATGAATAAGAATGTAAGTTTTGACTCTTCTAAAGCTTAATTGTTTTAATCTTGTTATTAGAATTGTTTAACCCAATTTTCAGAGTGGAAAATACAAGTTGTGTCAACAAGCAGCGAGGCTTTAAAATTCCATAAAACACTTAAGAATAATTTTTACCTGACTGGAGAGATGGCTTAGTGAACCTGCTGTCTTGTAGAGGACCTGGGTTCGATTCCCAGGCCTACAATGGGTAGCTAATAACCACCTGTAACTCCATTTCTAGGAGATATGACGCCCTCACTTGGCTTCTGCAAATAATGCAGCCCTATGGTGCACACACACACACACACACACACACACACACACACACACATAAAAAAATCATTGATTCATTGTCAAAATGTTTTAATAATAATTTTCACTGGAAAAAATTAAAAATGATTAAAATTATATTCAATCTTAGTTGAAGATAAAAGATGAGCAGTGACCACAGGGAAATGATTGTGATGTTTTTATGAAAGAAGACTTAAAATTTTTACTTCAGGAATATTGTATGAACTAACATTTCTTATCAGTTAAAAATAGATTCAAATTTGTATCTATAATATCAATTCCTAAAATCAAAGAATAAGATTTTTTCCTAAACAAGGAAGACAAAATGGCCAAGGGGAATCCTAATGAATCAACAGAAAGAGAGATGGATTCTCTTGACTTTAACTGACAAGCGGCATGAGTTAGTTTAGTCTTTAGATATGAAACAGAACAATCACAAGCAAATATAAAATATATATGAAAGTGTGTTAAATGACAAATGTACTTTATGTTTTAAGCTATCCCGAATGTTCAGTGGGCTACCCATTAGAAAGTTTAGGCCAGCTCTCTTTCTTCACACCAAATATAAGATAGCAAGTCTGATGGAGCCTCTTTCTTTACCTTTGTTATTTCTAAGCCTTCTAATACCAGAGAACTACATGTATATACACAAATACGCATATGTATATATTCATTTACATAGATATGTGTCCATGTATGTATGTTTTTATGTTTTTAAGTGCCTATATACAAATGTATGTTTATGTGTGTGTACATGAATGCATATGTATGAGTGTACATATATCAGTCTCTATTAATTAGGTTGGATGCTGGCAAGCTCCGGATCTATTATATTACTTGTAAAAAGTAAGGCATTTCTGCTGTTGAATAGTTTTGCTTAGCTGTAAAGGAGGACAGTGCTTACAGCACATGCTATTTGGGGAAGAGATACTGTCCCTGAGTTGTCATAGATTATGGCACAGGGTCGCAATCACAAAAATCACGTCACCTGCTCCGCTCCTCATGACAATTGGATCCAGTTCTAAGCTATCCACTGGTTGTGTCCTTTTTTGTGTGTTTCATTAGAATTTTGTCTATAAGAAATTCCTTTTTTAGTAGTAGATACTGCCTCTGATGTCACACTGGCCACCAGCCCAAGCAACCTCACTTTGGGCTTCCTTAGGTTTCTCTCCCCTGATGTCATCTGTGCCCCAGAGCTTTGCTATTATGGTTAACTTAGACTGTCTTCTCTAAGTCCTAGCATGCCAGAATGAACAAAAGAAGCCATATTATTTTCTCTTTGGCCTGAAAGTACACAACTTGAGAAAATGGGTTGGACTCTGAGGTTTCTGATAGAAAATTCCATCGAGCAGAGGTCAGGATTGTACCCACCTTGTAGCTCATGTCGTTGCCAAAAGTATTATTCACCTCATTTTTGGTTCCAAAGGCATTCAAACATAGGATAGAAGGAGTCTGAACAAGTTTGAACTCCACGGGTTGGGCGATGTTGAAGCATGTTCTTTTGAAAAAGCTAAGTTAATATTTTCTTGCTCGTAAGGAAAGAAAAAAGAAAGAAAACAGCAAAAAGCAAACAAACAAACTATCCCCTGATCGAAAATACTAACATGGACTCAGCTTTCTCATGATCATAATTAGGGTGAGTTGGCACAGGAACACAGTATCACCAGGCATGCTCTCGCCTTTGTGTGAAACATTGAAGTTTCTGGAGTCAGGGCATTATTCATGCCCCATACAATTCCATAAGCATGTTACAAGCTTATGGAGCATCAAGAGGGTTGCAGTTGAGACATTCAATGCTAGTCTGACTTGTTACCACTGCTAGATTAAATCGTAGATTTGGCCTGCTAACTGTGTTTTAGAAATGCTTTGTAAAATTATCCCAGCGTTTCTGAAGAGCATTAGAGGCCCTTTGATAGAGGAGAGAGAGAGAGAGAGAGAGAGAGAGAGAGAGAGAGAGAGAGAGAGAGAGATGTCTACAGCCACAGGCTGGGTTTCTTAGTTGATTACACAGAACAAAATGAAACAGTCTAGAAATAAGAGCCACAAACCAGGTTTCTTCCCCATACTTGCTGGAAAAGCCTTTTCATTTGTATGTTCCAGTTTCTACAGAGTACACTGTTGTCCACTGTCACTTCCAAAAGGAGGCTTTAGGGACTGTGGTGCAATGTGGAGTCTTTTCTTGTCCTTGAAAGTTCTTGGAACGTAAAGAGAGAGTGTCCCTCAGCCCCAAACCATAAGTGTGTCCAGCACGGAGCAGAAACTGTCACAAACCTACCAAAAGCATGAGTGTGTCTATCATAGAGCAGAAATTGTCACAAACCTGAAAGCATGAGGTAACAAATCAAGTGTTACTTTACAGCCCATTGAGAAGGCGTTTGCACGTAACACACCCATCTAGCCCTAACTGATACTTCTACTTTCTCCTGCCAGTCCCTTACATTATAAGTCAGGTTCTTAATGCATGAGGTGGATCCCATAAACTTGCTGCATTTAAAAGTGATGGATATGAGAGCAATGGCTGAGTTAACTAACTCACTTTAGCCACGTGATCATATGTGCATAGATCCAAACACCATGTTGTATGCTGTGTGTGTGTATATTTATATGAATTAAGCCTTAATGAGGTTGGAGAATTTTGTTGCATTTGGGCCAAAAAAAAAGAACACACACACACACACACACACACATCCTGAAATTCTATTATACTAAGCAATACTGTGCTTGTTTATTTCAATTATATGATTATTTCTCATTGTTTTTTCATAGATATTAATGACTTTATATTTTATTTTGTGGGTTAATGAATTTACTTGGAAATTGTCTGCTAGAATGTGTGCATCTAATTTTCTTAATAAAATTGTTCTTTAATGATAACAATAGAATATAATTTCTGAATACAGTTTGTTCTGTAATAATCACACTGCTGCTATTGTGAATCATACATTGGCTATACTTTGTATTGTGGAGCATACATTGTTTCTACTTTGGGTAAGACAATGGAAAAGATGTGTAACTATTAAGAAGACATTTTCTATCCACAGAAAACTGCTATTAATTAAACTCTCTGTATTTGGTCCTGTCCTCTATCTCCAGCTCTTTTATTTTTTTGTCAGCTTGTCTTGTCCAACTTCGATAGGATGGTTTTTGTTTTGTCTTATTATGTTTTGTTGTTGTTATCTCTTAGGGGAGGGGAAATTGTATTCAGATTATATTGTATGAGAAAAGAATCTATGTTTAATTAAAAAGGAGGGAAAAGAATCCTACCTTGACATAGCAGAGCCTCTGAGGGAACTCCTCAGGTGGCCACAGGTGGCAGTGTGGAGCTACATCTCTGGCTCACACTCCCCTGTCTGCAACAATGGCAGATGATAGAGAAGTTGGGAATCACCAGTGGAACTACCCAATCTAAACAATAAACAGGGAAATTAGGATTCAGGGACTTAGGCTAACACCCACAGGACGAGAACTTTGGAAGGAAGGGGAGAGTAGAGGCAGGACAGGAAAGAATAAAAATAAAACCAAAAGTTTTCCAGTGAGGTCAAAACCAGCAGATTCAAAGGTGAAAGAATCTCTTTCAGGATAAACACCAACCAACCAAGCTAAGACATGGAACAATTAGAAGTCTGAAAACTAAGACCAAAGGAAAACACTTGCAGGTGTTCATCTAGAAAGGACAGCTAACCTTTGGGACGCCAATTGTATGAAAGTGGATTTCTTTCTTCTGAAACCATGGAGGACAGCAGAAAATAACCCAATCTTTACAAAACACTGAAAGAAATGGGTTGTTGACTATGAGTTTCAGTTTCTAAAAACTCCTAAGCAGTGGTGAAGAATAACTAACATTCTTAGATAAAGGAAAGCAAAGGTCACATGTTAGCAAATTATCTCTAAGGAATGGTTAATTGAAGGGGCTGCAAGATGCTCAGTGGACAAAGGTACTTTCCACCAAACTGATGGTCTGAGTTCGATCATCAGAACTCACATGGTGGAGGAGAGAACCAACTCTCATAAGTTTTCCTCTGACCTTTCATACACACCACACAGTACATGTGTGCAAGAGCGCACATACATGTGCGCACATGCACACACAAATGAACACATACTAAAAATAATGAATTTTTTAAAAGGACCGAGGGAACTTCTCTAGCTCCAGAAAAAAAAAAAAGATTTTGAGCATCCTGCATGATGTGTGTGTGTATGTGTATGTGTGAGTGTATGTGTATATGTGTGTGTATATGTGTATGTGTATGTGTGTGAGTGTGTGTGTGTGTGTGTGTGAGTGTGTGTGTGAGAGTGAGTGTGTGTGTATGTGTGTGTATGTGTGTATGTGTGTGTATATGTGTGTGTATGTGTGTGTGTGTATGTGTGTGTGTATGTATGTGTGTGTGTATGTGTATATTTGTGTGTGTATGTGTGTGTGTGTGTGTGTGTGCGTGTGTGTGTGTGTGTGTGTGTGTGTGCTGGGGGGCAGAAACAATGCAATGTGTAAAATGTGATGAATATAAGAAACAAGACTAATTTACATAAATTCCTTAAATCATACTTGATGATTGAAGGGAAAAGTACAAGGCCTCTACTGGGATATTTGTCCACAGGAAAGAAATGCTTTATTTTATGTGTATGAGGGGGGATCAGCACATTATAAACTAGCTAAAATAGAATTCTGATATATGGACAAAACACCAAGAGCAAAGTAAGGAAAGGAGAAAGGAATGAAAAACTAAGAAATGGATGAGAAGCATATGATTTAGTAACAATTTGTATATTAATTTGACATGTGTTTGTGATCCCATCTGAATGACACAAGACACAATGTTGATGCTGGGATGGTCTTTTTATTGTCTTCCCAACAGGAGTTTATGTGATAATTAAACTGCTGTTTATCTATTTTCTGATGCTGTATGTCACATGATTCACCATCCTATATTATCCCAGTAGAATTCATAAAACATAAACAAAAAGGTCTCTAGACAGGCCTCAAGTAATCAGTAATTAAATGTATAGTATTGACCAAAGAGGAAAGTGACAATTTAACTCCTAAAATCGGTGAACAGAGTTTTAAAAATGAAGGCATGTACCTTATATTTTTCAAAAGAAATAGCTTTAAGTGGCTCAATTAGGAAAGAAAGCTAAAATTTGTGCTTTAAATTTCTTCTTTAAAATGAAAAAATGAAGTAACAAATCTCAAAATAAGTAGAAGAAAGGAATAATCATTAAAAGTAGAAAAATAATACAAGGGAAACAATCTCCCATTGCCTAATCAGACTTATCTGAATTTGCTATGCATATCTTACTTGATAGAAAAAAAGTAATATAATTTAACAATAGAATTAAAACATTTTTCTTTGATAAGAATAACAAAATGAACAAAATGGATGTACTTCTAGGCAGGTGAATGGAGACTAAGGGGACATGAATCATTTCTGAAGAGAATGAAAAAAGAGACATAACAAGAGACCATATGACCTTGAAATTTTGTTATTACTGCTAATCATGTGAGAATTACTATATTATCGTGGAAGCCAATCAGTGTAACAACTTAAATGAAATGCACAAACATTTTTGAAAGGTTCAATTTTCCAAGAAAAATACGTGAAATCTGAGTAGCCCTATATCTGTTCATGAAATCGAATATCTTCTGCAATGCTGTCTCACAAATCCAGATACCGTCTGAGCAGTCTCAGGCAAGAATTCTACCAACCATTTGAGAAAGAATAAACACTGTCACACACGAACCTTGAAAACAGAAAAGGAGCACTGTGCAGCTAAATTTCAAATGGTTAGTGTTATTTGATGGCAAAGGCACACATGAGCCCATGATTTTTAAAACATATTTCTAACTATAGTCCCATGTAGTTGGGCCCAAAATTCTTTAAAATATAATCAACAGAATCCAGCAATCCATAAAACTATAACACATCATGATCAAAAAGGGTCAACTTAGAAATATGGGCATAGGTGTCTTGAAATGTTAGAACAATTAATGGGTCTTTTCTATGAGGATCCATAGGGATATAAAGAGACTCATGTACCTTCCATCTTCTCCCACAGCTTTCTTAACTGCCGTGTAATAACACAGCCAGGAATATGGCACTGGTGTAATATATAAGTAACACTTACTATAATTTTTGATAAAACTTCTATCTTTAAGCTTAGAAATTAGCAGTAGAGTCAGAATAACTATTTCTTCCTTTTCTGAATTTTGATGTGAAAAATGTATAAAAATGTTTGGATGAAGATCAGTTGGTGTCATATCCAGAGACATTCAAGAAGTTACTAGGAATTTTACATTACTGCTCTTCATAGTGTCACACTTCAATTTGTTAAAGAATGGGAGTGTAACCCACATTTTCATAATCTATCACTTTATTTCCACAATAGTAAATACAGCCATCTGCTAAACAGAGATGTTTCTATTCTTGGCTTGTCTCTTCTGTCCCTAATATGGCAAATGCCATTTTTACACATGCATTGGTCACCTGTGTGGCAGTATGTTATTCTTCATATAGAGCTACAGAAATTGCTTTTTAATGCACGGTCTAGCTCAACAAAAAACTTGAGATAATTCTAGAGACAGAGATAGGCACTTATTTATGTTTTTTTTTATTAAGTTCTCATGGGAAGGCTGAGAGTCAAAAGCAAGATCATAAAAATGAGCTCAGCACTTTTAAGAAGCAGATAACTCTCTCAGATAAGATCTTCAATGTCTGTGCCTTCACTTTAAACTCAAATTGAACTGTGCCTGACCCCTAGGAGGCTTGTTCCCTACCCTGCCGGGCTTTCCAGTCTCTGTCCCCTTACTTCCTGATAAGAACCAACATGTCAACATGTCAGCATCTCTCTATCTTAAAACTGTGTTCTTCACTGTCTCTTAAGCCTGATACAAACACAAATAGGCCGGAAGTCCTAACACAGAGATGATTTCCATCAATATTTTCTGAGGTTTCACCTGATACGCCACTCACTGAGTTTAAAACTTTGTGAGCTGAATTTCTTTGAATGTTTATAGAAAAGGGATAAACCTTGGTGATGTCATCTTGCTGTTAGTGAACAAGTTACTGAAGACAATTGATATACCTGCATCTGACACATGGGACTTTGGTAATACAGCCTCAACCTGTCCCTCCTGCCGCATCTTGAGCAGGTCCGCCACCTCACTGTAATAGTATCAACCACACAAGTCTCTAAATATTAGTGTTTTCTCAGAAACTGGCTTTCTCTAGTTTCAACTACTTTAGACGAGTGTCAAGAAAAAAAAAAAAAAGAAGGGTGTCAGTGTCTAGTCATAATCATGAGAGGACACTATTGTGTAAGCCAGATGTGATGAGCATGGGAGAGTCAACTCAGCTTTCAGATCTTTCATTCTCGAATCAAAAAGCTCCACGGAGCAAGCTGGCCTCATGACTTATCCATGATGAGTCCTTCCCAGGATATTTGTTAGCAATGTACGGGATTTCCTCAAAGAACTTCAGCATCAGACCTCTGAATCCTGAAGACTCCTAGCAGTGTTTGGGTAACAAGGAGTCAAGGGTCAATGCATGGAAGTCAAGACAGCGTGACAACAGATACCCACAGTGAAGACAAGTATTCTGGGTGGATCCAGGAGAGAAAAGACCCAAGGACTTTGCCCAATGAGGACTCCATATTTGCTATTTAGGAACACAGGGAAATGAATTCCAGATTTTCACATTAGATTTATCTGTGTACTATTTTGTGTCTTCTGGTCACCTTTGGTAAGTGTTAAACACCCACACTATGTAATTTCCATTGCATGATGTGAATTCTGTTAAAGTTAATTGTGCTAAAATCAAAATTTTCCTTTCATTGGTAGTTACATTTCTGAAAAACAATTAATAACTCTAAAATATGACATCTGACTGGGATGCAGTTTGTCCACCCTAAGTAGTAGTATATGGAATGAAATAAGTAGAGGGAGGTGGAGAAAAAGAAACAGTGATATTACCCTTGAATGTATACCCATTGGTACTATTTCTCCTTTGTTTTCCAGTGGAAGTTAGATGATATTGCAGTGC
>CABHPH010122247.1:0-11726 GCA_902168325.1 Peromyscus nudipes | reverse complement strand
TGTGTGTGTGTGTGTGTGTGTGTGTGTGTGTGTGTGTGTGTGTGTGTTTAAATAATTAGCTTATTTCTCTCACTGTGATTTTAGGGTTCAGTGTATAGTAGCATGTGATGGAATTTCCTTCCTATTGAAGGCTAACTAATATTTCATTGTTAATGCATATCCCATTTCAGTACTCATTTATCTACTGGTAGGTATTGGGGTTGATCCTACTTATTGGCTATTGAGTGGCATTATGTGTATGTGTCTGTAGATATCTCTCTGAGAGTATGATTTCAAGTCTTCTTGGGTTTATACACAGAAAATAGTTCTGTTTTCAATTTTCCATGGGACTTCTATATTGTTTTCCACTCTCATCAACAATATTTAAAAGTTTTACTTTCTCCACTTCCTCATTGACGGTGCTGTTTACTGTTTGTTCTTGTTTTTAGTTGTAGCTTCTTAACAGGTGTGAGGGATGAGTAATATGTATATATTTTAAATTTTATTACATTTTAAACATGGTGTGTGTGCATGCACATGGGGGCAGCACTGATGTGCCACAGTACATGAGTGAAAGTCAGATGACAACTTGTAATAATAGATTCTTTCCCTCCACGATGTGAGTCCCAGGAGTAGAATTTAAGTCATCAGACTTGGCAGTAGGTACCATTACTTGCTGAACCATCTCACAGGCTGGACAGCTTGTAAGAGATTTGCTTACTTCACGAGTTTTTAATAACTAGCATGATAGAGCAAAGGCAAATGCTGAAATTCAGCATGGGTAAGTTTAAGTTAGTTAGGATGGAGGGTAATTTAGACTTGATCCTGATTTATGCAAATGACTTCGGGGTATACTTGATTTATGTGGACACTGTCATTACTGGTATTGATTGGCAACTAGAACAAAACCCCAGACTATCACAGAAGAAGAAGAATGCCTGTGAATGGGAGAGAATCAGGCTCTAGCACTGTGTATCAGCATCTTCCATTGGTCAGAGTGTTAGTTACAGACTTAGAAATTGGTGGAGAGCTGGGATTGCAACCTCATCAGCCACACAAGAAGAGGAGCTGAAGCCTTTGACCTGTCACTCAGTGAGGAGACTTGAAGAACAGAAGCAACAGGTCATGTGGGAAATGCTGAAACTTAGCTGTTAGGCAGACCTAACACGAAACAAAATGCTGTGAGTGGAATGAGAGAAGCATGTTCCTGATCAACACAAGGAAAACCTTTTGGGCAGTGAGAAGCATCCCTCCAGAACCTGCAGCTTTGCAGTCTGTAGAGGAAGTGTGTGCACAAAGGCCTGATGCTGACAGGCTCCAGCCCAAAAGGATGCTCCTCTACCAAGCAGAACCTGGCGAGGCGACCCATGTACAGACTGTTCCTCCCCACATTGGTTCATACAAGTCTGAGAAAATAGACAAATGATTCCTATACACAAACAGCCTCGTGGAGTACAGTAGCTCTGACTTAGCTTGTGGAGGCACAGCCTACCCAGATGTTAAATGGAATAAATCTCCCCCTTAGGAAGAATCTTTGAGGCTCCTAATGAAAAGGTGGGTGGTACTCTTTTTCCACATTGCACAAGGGCCATGTGGAAGCCCTGCTCTTCTTTCTGTTCTCTTTGTTCCTCAGCACTTCCTGTCCCTCTGTTCCTCATCTTTGTTCCTCTGTTCTCTATCATAGCTCCTTGGCATTTCCTGGCCCTGTGTTCTCTGTTCTTGTCCCTCGGTTGACGCTTCATTTAACCCGCCCCACCTATGTGCTGTTGGTTTTTGCCATTACTTGGCCTGTGGCTTTCCCATTGCCCACTCTTTCCTCATTGCTGGCCACATCACTGATATTGTTTTCAACATCTGTGCTGTCTGCCCCTGCCTTTTCTCAAGAGCTCTGAGCTCTTTCACAGCACCGACTCCATATTGTTGATCTTTGATTTCTTTGTGCAAACAACAGGTATTTATTGAATAAAAGGAATTTGTGCATCCTATTGCTTATTATAGGTCTTGTATAATAAGCCTTTTGCTTATTGCTGTGTAGTGATTCGGGGCTTGTAGAAGGGCCCACTGTGTGCATTTCTTTCTGTTAGGGTCCTGGATGTGGTTGGGATGTGCATGGAAATAAAATGAAAGGCAAGCTGCCTTTTCCCTTCTCTTTTTTCCCCTGGTTTGCCCCTCTTACTTCTCACTTCCTCTTTCCCTATCACTTCCCATTATCTGTTTTGGAAGCTTGTCCTCCTCTTCCTTCCTCTCCTCACCCCTGCTTCTTACAGCCTTTGTCTTCCTTCCATTATTCTTTTAAACTGTGTGCTTTCTTTTTATATTGCTTACATGCACAGCTTAGCAGGCTGTTATCAATATCCTGTGCTTAGATGAGTTGTGGTTTCTGCACATTTCTGTGTCTCAGTACTTCTCTTTGTAGTTATTCTGTGCTTGTTTTAGTCTCTTGGTGTTGGCCCTTGTTGGTCGGTAGTAGCACACATGCTGTTTGGGTTCCAGTTACTTTGTATTTTTGTGTTCATCCAGGCCTTTTGCTGTTTTCCTGGGTAGTAAATTAAACAAGAACTGCAGGCGAGAAGTCTCTGTAGCATGAATCTTAGAAGTTCTTATCAATAAAATCAAACCTGAGGCCAGTTATTGGGGTGAATGCTGGAAGATCAGAGAAGCAGAACAAGCCACAGCTACCTCACCTCGCCGGATCCTCAGCTGATTTTGTTTCCTCAGACTGGAAGCCTCTGAGTCCTCATCCAGAATGAATCTCAGCTGAACTGCTGCTCGAAAGCCTGAAAGCTTAACCAGCCAAAAGCTTAACCAGCCAAATGCTTCTAGTTCCTGGTCTTCATGCCTTACATATCTTTCTGTTTTTGCCATCACTCTCTGGGATTAAAGGCTCACTTCTTGGGATTAAAGGCGTGAGTCACCATGCCTGGCTGTTTCCAATGTGGCCTTGAACTCACAGAGATCCAGAGGGATTTCTACCTCTGGAATGCTAGGATTAAAGGTGTGAGTGCCACCATTTTCTAGCCTTTTTATCTAGCGGCTGTTCTGTCTCTGACCCCAGATAAGTTTATTAGGGTGCACAATATTTTGGGGAACACAATACCACCACAAGTCTCCTTGAGAGCACTACTGATTTTGTTCATGTGAGTTTTGAGCTTGCTTCCTTTTGGCCCCTATAGTTATAAACTGTATCTCTCATCTATGTGTTATATTAAAAAGTGGGTCTAGTGGCTCAGCAGCTAAGAATTCTCCACAAGTTACTAATATTATTTTCTGCAACTCTAAAACACTAGCACACATAAAAACCTTCAGTACACAGTAGAAGCTTGCCAGACAGGGCCTAATGTTTGCTTGAAACTACCTGAGAATCTTTGTTTGCTTTGCATATAAAGAAGATTAATGTTCATGAACTTGAATAAATTTCATTTAATGACTTGGCCTATAATTTCTTCACTGTATGATAAATGACTGCTCTAAATTACTTTTGTTCTCTGAAGAATTTTTAGAGAAGCTTAGGTTATTAATATTTGATGTATGTATTTGCTGTTTTTTAACTTTTGATTTAATGAGCTATAGTTTTAAAGCTATCTTCCCTTCTGTCAGACCCTAGAGGTGGATTGAAATTCACATATGTTCTTTTGTCTGCAGTTGGCTAGTCTTGTATTTTCTTACTCTTAGACAATTCACAATTCAGGGGAGGGCTTGACTTGGTCTCCCAGATTGTTTCTAGTTTGTATGCTAAATTTGATTGTTGCCCCTGATCCGAAAAGGAATGTATTTCTAAGTATAGGAGAGACTGCAGATCTCAGCAGTGCATGGTCTGTTTTTATCTCTGGGCTCCACACTCAGGCCCCAGAGGTGTGGGAGTAAATAGTTCCCATGAAGAATCGGTGGTGCTGATCAGCCTTATGGAAACTGCATCCCATGCTGCCTTCTGCAAGCTCAGCACATCGTGCATCTCTCTTTGTAGGCAGACTAGCATGCTTTTCTTCACCTCTGTGACATTGTGCTTTCTCTCAGTGCCAGTGCAGAGCACCTGCTGTCACCCTAAGATGTTTATCTTATCTTGCTGAAGTGAAAGAACTCTACTGGCTTGTCCAGTTACTTATGTTAGCCCCTAGCACCATAGGCCCTCTTCTGGAATTAATTAAATCCAAAGAGCAACTAATATGTAAACATCGTCATGTCCTATATTACCTTTCTAAAAGTCCATTTAAAAATCGGCTTTAAAAACACCTATTCTAAGGGATCTCAGTGTTCTCGAGGAACGTCTTCAGTTTACATAGATACAAAAGCCAAAGATCTTTAGCTATTTCTGCAGGAAAATCTAGTAGGTGGTTCAGACAGCTGATGCTAGAGTCAGGAAGGTCCATTAGTGAACACAGGGTATTATCTGTTCTCATGAGAATAGGATGTGTTTAGAAGCTGTTTTCTCTTGAAGAGTGCATCCTAAACAACCCTGCCACAGAGTGAGCATGTGTGCAGGGTGAAGTAGTGAGAACAGTTTGCTGGTCATTTCCAGTTTCACATTAGGCATTCTGTATATGTATGCACAGGACAGCTTTTTCTCCAATAGACTGAGATAGTTCTGGACAAAGAAAGTATTTTGTCACTTTGCCATTTTAGGTGACTTATTTTAAAGGGTAGGTAGTTGCAACAAGAAAAGCATTCCTTTCTGGAAAGCCTTAGCTTCAAAAGTATACTTTAAAACTCTGAACTAAAGTCACATAATATTGAGCATCAAGGCCCCTGACTTCTCTTTATTGTGTTCTGCATCTGTAATTTTTATGTGTTTATTGTGTGTCAAGGTGACAAAGCTGTAGAAAACATTTGCAGTCAGTAGTGTCTGTACTATTGAGTTCTCGATGCAACTAGATACAACCGTGGAAGTATTTAGGCGGCTTTGCCCTAAGTAGGGAAACACCAGCCACTCCAACACTTAGTATTTGGAGAGAGCTGATAAGATGGGAAATGGAGAATGTGGTTTAATTATTTTCAAAATAGGAAGAATTGATTTTAATCTAAGAGTTAGCATAAAATATACAGTGAATACATAACAATTCTCTCTTCTTTCCGTCCCCTTCCCTTCATTAAAGTAACTTCTTTACATTTAACATGCTCATATTGTTTTTTAAAGGGAATTACACTATTGCTATATAAGCAGTGATATTTGAAGATTACAAGCCATCTTTTAGTATCTCATAAAATGAAAGAAACAAGATAGTCAGGCCCTTAGCCCCACAGCTTCAGGGAGCTGACTGTGGGCGGGTAGCTGGGATGAGTATGGATGTAGCCCTTTAAGACTCTCCCCCACAGGCTCTCTCAGCACCCTGAAGCCATTCCAGACTTGTGACCTAATGTCTACCAGGCAAACAGTATTTTTATGCTAATGTTTGTGATAATAAGGTTGTTATAATATATTATCAGGATAGCAAAAAGAAATCTTGGTTCCAGGAGTGAGATATTCATTTTCTATTACTGCCTTACAAACTACCATGAATGCAGTAGCTTGAAAAACTACCTTTTTATTATTGTAGGGTTCTGAAGAGGAAAAGCCCAGGTGTAACTGCTTACAGCTCTCACCAAGTGAGGCTAGATCTAGGAGTTGGCAGGCCTGAGTTGATTTTTCTTTAAAGATTTATTTTAAAGTATTTATGTGCATGTGTGAATACTACATGTAAATGCCATGTGAGTGCCTGTTGCCTGCAAAAGCTAGAAGAGGCTGTTGGATCCCATGGAACTGGAGTTACAGACAGTTGTGAGCTGTCCTGTGGGTGCCAGGAAGTGAACCTAGGTCCTCTTTAAGTACAGCGCGTTCTCTGGTGAGTCATCTCTCCATCCCAGGCCTGGGTTCTTTCTGGAGCTGATGACTGTTTCCAAGCTTATTTAGTCTGGCTACAGTTGGATCCCTTAGGCCAATGGTTCTCAACCTGTGGGTCATGACCCCTATGGGTGTTGAATGACCCTTTCAAAGGGGTCACCTAAGGCCTTCTAGAAACAACGATATTCACATTATGATTCATAACAGTTATTAATTAGCAATGAAATTGCAGTTGTGAAGTATTAATTTTATAGTTGGGGCTCACTAGAACATGAACAACCGTATTAAAGGGTTGCAGCATTAGGAAGGTTGAGAACTACTGATGTAGACTCTAAGGCTGAAGTTCTCACTTCATTGTTCACTATTGGCCAGAGTCAGCTTTCAATGATTAGTTAGTTCCCTTAGTGACACTTGTCAAGCTACCTTTGGGACCCTCTGTCTCAGTGTTAGAGAAACTCTCTTATGTTGAATCCTTCTTGTGTTTCTACTCTGACTTCACTCCTTAGGAGGAACCGAGGATTCTACAGTTCAACAAACAACAAACAAACAAACAAACAAAAACAAATTCTTAATTACTCTATGTTCCTTTTCATGACAAAACATGACCTTAGAAGGAATCCCTTTTCTACTTAAATTTTAGCTATTCTCGGATGCTGGGACAGTTATAAAGGGATGGGCATTGTAAAAAGTTATTCTTAGAATTCTGTGCACTAGTTGGCAGCGGGTGACAAGGTCGTACACATACTATGGTAGTGTAACAAAGAAAGTGGTTTTGTAATTGGCTGGGCATGCTTCAAGCCCGGGCTCCAGGAATAACTGTGAAGGTGGTTTTGTTTTTATTTTTGTTTTTGTTTATTTTCCCCAAGATACTGGTTCAGTTTGTCCCTCAGTTTCCAGAGAACCTGCCCTTATAGAGCAGTTTTGAGAACTGTAAAGATTGTATTTTATACTGTGTTACTATGTGCTTGGCACGTAATAAACACTCCATAACTATTAATTGTTATTACTGTTATTTGTTCTTCAAAGCAGAGTTCTTTCCTGGCATGTTTCAGTTCTCATGTAATGAACTTGGCTATTAAATCCAAAGCACATGTTCAGTAAAAACAACAAATGTTAAACAAAAAGGAGTTTTCATCACTGTGGAATCTGATTCTTGAGCATCTGTCTGGTTCATGCATTCTCCTGCTGCAGGTAGAACACTGTGCTCTTACTTGGCTTGGGCCAGGGGTGTATGTGGCTGAGTTTCTGTTGGAAATTAAGTGGAAGGCAGGGAGAGAGACCTGAGATAAGAGGGCAGGTCAGCCTGTGAAGAGAGCAGAGGGTGGTCTTTAAATAGACATTGGTTATGAGGGGTTGGGCAGTTAGGAAAGTATGGAAAAAACGTATTTGAGAATAGATTTTAAGTCAATGTGGAAAGAAAAATCAAGTTATGAAAAGGATTTATATTCAGATAATGGGTCATTGTTGCATTGTTGAAACATGCCTCCAAAACAAGAACTTTTCTTGCCAAGAAACATTACGGAAGTCCTGATCCAGGTGAGGTGGGGCAGGCTGGGGCAGACTGGTGGCTGGTCTTGGTCAAGAAGAGGTGAGGGGACTTCCTAGCAGGACTTCTGGGACCCAAGCCTCTTTCTTTACATAGGATTCTTTACAGTGATGTCAGAACAATGTATTGCCAGATCGTAAGAGAAAAGGTGAGGGTGGTGTCTAGAGAAACACACTGCCCTCTTTCATCTGCCATCCTCCTGTGTGGATCACCAGCAGTAAAAACTACAGCCACACCGGTGCCAAGTTTCTGTGTCCAGAAACCAACTGTAGGTTTTATTGGGTGCAGAGACACTTCGGGGGCTTTTCACAATGTCCTCTTTGCTCTGGGGTTTATGTTTCTTTTCACTTTACCACATGAACTCTTTGTGCTTTATAGCCATATGTACTACATGTTTTCAATGAAAACAGTTCATATGTATTTCAACTTTATATTGCCTAGAACAATACTTTATGGGCCTAAACAAGGTTTCATATTTCCTTAATAAATACTCAAAGTGATAATTAAGTAAAAGACCTATGTTCAAAAATTTCTTTTTAAGCTATTCTTGGCATGTCTTAAAGTTCCCAATGTTAGGTGCAGTTAATGCTCAGTACTAATAAGGGATACAATTTTCTATTATTTTTAGCATAGAATTATTAATTATTAGATGATTATGATAATTGGTAATTGGGACATATTTGATTGGGAGAGATACATTCATATTCTAAGATCATAATGCACTTTACAGAACTGACACAAAGAAAGAATCAGTATACCCTAGCTCTAAAAGCCTCCCTTCCAATGCTCCCCCCTCCCCCCGTCCAAACCTGTGTCTTGTTCCTGCACCCATACTGCTCATCGGGTGCCACCACTCCCAGCTGGACCTATTTTATAAAGGAGGGAATTGAATCAAGATCTCTTAACAGGGTGCTTGAGCTACAGTGTAAACCCACGTCCCCTGTTTGCTGAACTTCTAACTCCTGCCCTGACACTGTTTTGGTGTTTATAAGCACCTGAACAAGAAAAACTTTAGACTCCTTTGAAAAACCACCAAGGGAAACACATTTTGTTCTTAGAAACTGTAAATTATCAGTTTGCTAGTGACAGTACTCCCGATCTCCGGGTGTTTTGGTCTTTTGGTTTAAATTTGATAACAGTGAGATGTCAGATTTTACTCCAGAATCTCTTGCTTTTTAGCACTTGTAAAGTATCTTGACATTTGACTAATTAAGCTCTGAAGGCAGGGCATATGGTTTCCTTCAGTTAAAAAAAAATCGCAGAGAAGTGCTTGAAATCTAAATGAAAAGATGACATTTTATACATTAAGGACATGCGTGCCGTCAGTCTCAGCATTCTAAGCCACTGTTCTGGAAAGCCTTGCTGAAGGACACGTATCTTCTCTGGAAAGGCATGCTCTAACATTAGTCCTTCGTCAAGGGTGTCTGTGGAACTGACTGCTCTACTGCCGCTGACTTGTACCATTTTGCCTCTTCTTGGGGGGAAATTTTTTGGATTTGCTTTGTTTTCGGAGTTTCCCTGGTGGATATGTAGGTAGTGAGTTAGAAATACTTCAACAATTGAACCGACCAAAGGATATAATGATGCATGAATTTTTACAGTGCCTTCTATTAACAGTAAACATCCATATAATAAAGGAGTCTCCCTGTCTAGAGCTGACCTAATTTAACAAGGAAACTATTGAGCTATAAGGGAAGTTGATTGACCCTAATTGCCTGATTTTTGCTTTTCTACTCATATGCTAAGATTTTCACTAACTGAGCTGAATTTTTGTGTTATGTGTCTTCCTCTGAAATAAGCTTGGTTGGAGCATGAAGTGAGCTGTAACTTTTCTTTTGCTTTGCTAGTCTTGGATCTGGAAGAAGGTGCATACCTGTGGTAGCAAAATGCCCACCTTTTTTCTTCCTCTTAGACATTTGGAAAGAAACATTGGTATTGAACAGGAGCTGGAAACAGTAGTGTTCCCTTTTCATAGATGGAGGAGCCAAGCACATAGGGATGTGATTTTGACAGTCTGATTTTGACTTCTACTTTTCATAGGGTGTTTTTCCCTTTGACTTGTGTTGCTAGTGTAGGAAAACTGGATAAACTGACAGAATTTTGAACTGAGATGATTTTACTATGAAATGTTGACTTCATTGTGGGCCCCATTTTGTAGAAGACTGTTTTAAGTGGGATGGTAATAAGTTGTCTCACTTCCTTGAACTTTTAAGTA
This sequence comes from Peromyscus nudipes, assembly GCA_902168325.1. NCBI lineage: Eukaryota > Metazoa > Chordata > Mammalia > Rodentia > Cricetidae > Peromyscus > Peromyscus nudipes. The sequence continues at coordinate 2,171 of CABHPH010122247.1, read as the reverse complement.
AAAGGAGATGGTCTTTGGGAGACTAGTTTTGTACTTTGGCTGCAAAGCTGGTGAGCTGTTGGGATGTGGTACTAAGAAGGACTTTAGTCTTCTTTGTTAGATCTCAAAATGTTGACTATGTAACCTCAGGGTTCATTATCAAATTAAGACAGTCAAATGGAGACTTTAATAGTAGCTGTCTGCCTGGGGTTGTCTTGACTGACTTGTGCTAAATGAGCAAGGTTGTCTCCTTCAGAGGGTGTGCCAGCAAGTGTACTCTGACAAGGGCAGGAAGAGGCAGACTTAGAATAGGTAATGCAATGGTGTCACAGGAGCTGCAGACTGAAGGCCAGGGCATGGCTCAGTAAAGAGCCAAGAAGGGGCACTTAATAGTCTGTGAATGCAGGTAATTGCAATAAGATGAGCATTGACCCTGTTAAGGAACAGATAGATTTTCAAATATGAAGACTTGGGCAGTGTACAGTAATTTCTCACCATTATAAATAACAGTAAGTGTAAATTGTTTTATTAAAAGTAATACATTTCAGAAGAATTTCAGTAAGAAGTTAAGTTTTGTATTTCTCTTAAGAAGGAATATTGTATAAGGTTAAGTCAGCTGGAAAATGTGTCCATCTGGTGAACCAAAAATGAAAGCAGGTTGCTAATACTGAATGTGTTAGTTTCTCTTCCCCTTGCTGTGATAGAATACTCTAACAAAAGTAACTTAATGAGGGAGGGCTTTTGTTTGGATCACAGTTCAGAGTATAGTCCATCGTGCACCCACAGTGGTGGGTTTCCCACCTCAGTTAATGTAATCAGTATAATTTTTGACTGGCATGCCCAGAGGCAGTCTCTCAGATAATTATAGATTTTTGTCAGGTTGACCGTTAATACTAATCATTACACTGACTGAAAATAGTTAGAGCCAAGGGGTCTGAGACAAAACTGAAATAAAAAGAATGAACAGTCCTCCTCCTTAAATGTGCTTATATAGTAAGACTGAGACACTTTTGTTAATGTGTGATATGTTTGAATTGAGTTTAAATGTCAAGCCCATCTGATCATGTTATGAAATACTGAGTAATGGATGTAGCACCAAGGGGCCCTGAACTAAGTCCATGACCAGGGCCCCCCCTTCAAGCTCAGATGATGCCACTGACAAACACACATTCTTTTACTCTTTGATAGGTTATGTGGATTTCAGCAACAGTTAGGATTTTAAATTTATAGTTTCTTTAAGAAAGAATTTTTTCAGCTATGTAGTGGGATAACTACTTGCTGTGATTAATTCAGGTATTTGAAATATAAACATTCTTTAACTGTAGTTATGGTGGTACTTGAAGGGAAAAACTTTATGTCGAACATCTACAATTGTTACTGTGTTAAATGAAATTTCTCTTTGAGTGATAGGTAGACAGTGTGCTTTAAATCCAGCAGAACAGTGTTGCTGGTGATCATTTATTTATTTATTTATTTATTTATTTGTATTCACCATGGGTCAATAAGGCTTGAAGCAGGGAGGCAGAGCAATTTCTCTACAAGTTTGTTATTTTGTTAGAGGTATAACTAATTCTCACAGTTCTATATATAAGTGTTCAAGAAACACACAAGGTTTTTTTAGCAGTTAAAGTACTGAAAATTAAATTTCTGCTTTCCCGTGATCATTACAAATCTCATTAGCAATACTGTAAAAGGATCACTGAAAATTGCTTGGCTTTGGAAAAAACAGCTCTTTGAGAAACGACAGATATCAGACAATAGGAACAGGCTAATTGATTTCTTTCCCCTGTACAATATATGTTAGAATCTTGAAATTTCACTTTTTTTTCCTTGCCATCATTCAACAGATGACTTTTCAACAGATTTTTGTGTGGAAATTATTGCAAATACCCTGCAGTGACCGGTTGGGTGACTTCTTGGTGTGTGTGTTTGTGGGTGGCTTGTCATCTGCCGACTGATCTCAGTGCCCATCACCATCTCAGTTGAGCTCTTTGGAACTTCAGCCTCTTCACTGTTCCTTGTGTACATCAAGCTCGTTTACAAAACTCAAACCCTTTCTGTTGCCTTTGCTTGCTGCCCTCTTTGGAAACCATTCTCTAGCTCCTTCTCCCCTTTAGAGCACTTGAGTTCAAGGTACCTCATCAAAGATGCCGACTTGGCCTGTCCCCCATTACTTCATTTTCTGGAGTCTG
>CABHPH010122246.1:12020-31664 GCA_902168325.1 Peromyscus nudipes | reverse complement strand
GAAAACAGGCCTGTGACAAGCCCAAAGGGATCAGAAGCAACTCAAAACATGGGATTTAGTAACTTTTAATTGCCTTATTTTCAATTCAAAAGGGCGAATAAGTATTGATACTAAACTATAGCTCAGTTGCACACACCAATCAGCTAGGTAGCTGTGACACAGAGTCCTTGGAGATTCGTCATTACCCAGGACGTCTGTCATTTCAGATGAATTTTCCACCTTATTGGAAACAGTGCACTGTGCTTCCCTGATCATCCCACTTGGTGTTTCTGTCTGAGGAGACAGACTTAAATTGTCCAGCTCTAAAAAAACAGTCTGGGTAGGAAACAAATGCAGAATGCTTTGCATTTTTAAAAGGCCTGGCATAAAAAGATGATTATAAAGGCAAACAGCATTCGTGTACCAGAAGGAACTCGAAGGTCTGATGCTTCAGACTGAAACTTAGGCAGAAGAGTAAAACTTTTGTTATTAAAAGAAGAAAATAGATGCATTCAATCAACTGAAAAATTGCCTATACACCTATGCTAGGTGTACCCTAGTACCAGTCGCTTGGATGTCAAGCCAGTTCCACAACACAGCACCCCCAGGACTCCACTCTGACTCAGCACCACTGTGCTTTCCTGAAGCAGGTGCAAGCATACATCTGTTAGGTCCATGACACCTTATCTCCTGTTACTTCATGAATGGGGTGGGGTGGGACAGCACTAACAGTCTTCATTTCAAAATCACTGCGGGAAGCCAGCATACTGCAAATCAGTTTGCTTGTACATTAGTCATTCAACGGTAAATAATAAATTACCCTAAAACTTAAGTAACATAAAATCAATAACAACTACTTATATTTCACAATGGTAGTCACCTTGCAGGAAAGCCCATGGAGACACCCATCCCTTGGTGTTCGCATCTCCATATAGTGCACACATAGACTGAATGGGTCCAACCCGTGTGGCAAACAGGATGTTATAGAAAAGACACATGACTACCAAGATGTGATGCTTGGTCTTTATTGTCACCTCCACTGGATTTGGAGTGACCTGGGAAACACCTCTCTGCCGTCTTTAAAGGCCTTTCCAGAGAGATTGAACGGAGGGGTGAAGACTCACCCTAATGAAGGCAAGCACCATTCCTAGAGGGTACCAGACTGAAATGAAAGAGGACGTGAGTAGAGTGCCAGCCTTGATCTCTCTCTCTCTCTCTCTCTCTCTCTCTCTCTCTCTCTCTCTCTCTCTCTCTCCCTCCCTCCCTCCCCTATCCTCTGTGGTGTGTGTGTGTGCGTGTGTGTGTCTGCTTCCTGACCATAGATGAAATATGATCACCTGCATCTCAGCTCCTGCCTCCACAGCTAAAGCCACTGCGGTCGCATTCCTTCCCTTCCTTAGTGGACTATGTCGTCTCAAACCATGAGCCAAATGCAAACAGTCATGAGAAACGAAACTAAGACACAAGCTGTGTCACTGAAGACACTGGTTTGTATGTTGTTTTGTCTCTTGGGGCATTTCAGCAGCCATGTTATGATGACACCCAGGCTACCAGGGAGAGATCCACAAGGGAGAAGCTGAGCTTTGCAGCCAAGAGTCAGTAAGAGACAAATGTCGCCCTTGACAGCCAGCTCAGATAGCCACCTGGCAGCCAATCCTCTGTCAGCTGAGCATTCAGATGACTGTATTTCCAACCAGCACCTTAACTGCAACCCCACGAGAAATCTCAAGGAAGTGGTGCCTACCCACCCCACACATGAACCCCTACCACACAGAGGCTAAACAGCATGTTGATTTCTTTATTTTACTACATTTGAGATCATTTCTCGTTCAGCAAATAGATAAGTGCATGATTGGGCTGCACATTTGGCTTCTGCCAATAGCTCTCTTTGATACTTCTTGCAAGGTCATCATCAGAAGTTTGGTCAAGATGGCAGTCCTGGAAAGCCTGCTTGATGAGTCTGCTTCACTGTGGCTCACTAGGGAAGTTGAATGTCTGCATGGGGTCTTCATTCTCTTTCCTGTTTGTAGCTAGAGAAAAGAGGCCAAGGAGGAACCATGCTCTTCATGACTATGACAGCTCATTTCCTGGGCCCACTTGACTGGGCTGAGGAATGCCCAGGTATCTGACATCATTTCTATGTGTTTCAGGTCTGTGGAGACATTTTCACTACAACCAGTAGACTAAGCTCAGGAGATTGCCTGCGCTAACACAGGAAGGCTCCAGCCAATTGAATGAGGTGCAGATGGAGCAGGAAGGGTGAGTTCAAGCTCCCTCTTTAAGCTAGGACATTCACTTTTTGCCCCAGCCAGTGGGGTCTTCAACAGGGACCTAAAAGGAGAGCTGGTGAATGAGAGGGACAAGAGACACAAAGAATGAGAGCAAGACAGGATATCTGATCAAGCTCCAAAATTTTATTTTTCTCTCAAGGCTTATATAGGTTGGCAAAGGGGGTTGCAAGCAGGAAGGGACTTAATTATGGGGGTTTCAAGCAGGAAGGGACTTAATTATGGGCTGTTCAGCCAGCAGGAAATGTTGCTCTGAGGGTTATCTATCTACTCTTGTCTAACTGCCTAATTGCTTAACTGCAGCTCGTTCACCTGATATCTGAGAAGAGGTTCTGGTATCTGTGAGAAGAGGTTCTGGTGCTATGGAGACTTAAGCAAGGCCTAGATCTAAGAAAAGAGGGGAGAAGCCCAAATATGGCAGCACGTGTGTCAAGGGTCGCTTAGGCTCATGGCTCCCGTCAACTTCTCTTTCCTTGAGACATCAGCATCTCTGGCTCTCAGGATTTTGGAACTAGACTGACCTCGAGATTTTCTTGTTCACTAGTCTACAGGTGACAACTGTGAGATTTCTTGTCCTCCATAATCACATAAATCAACTGTCTTAGTCAGGGTTTTTATTGCTGTGAAGAGACACCATGACCACAGCAACTCTTACAAAGGAACACAAGTGCTGTGGAATGGTCTGTATGTCAAACATGTTGCTTATTGGTCAATGAATAAAACACTGATTGGCCAGTGGTCAGGCAGGAAGAAGTATAGGCGGGACAAGGAGGAGAGAAATCTGGGAAATGGAAGGCTGAAGAGACACTGCCAGCCACCGCCATGACAAACAGCATGTAAAGATGCCGGTAAGCCACAAGCCATGTGGCAAGGTATAGATTTATAGAAATGGATTAATTTAAGATATAAGAACAGTTAGCAAGAAGCCTGCCACAGCCATACAGTTTGTAAGCAATATAAGTCTCTGTGTTTACTTGGTTGGGTCTGAGCGGCTGTGGGACTGGCTGGTGAGAGAGATTTGTCCTGACTGTGGGCCAGGCAGGAAAATTCTAGCTACAGAAACATTTAACTAGGGTGGCTGGCTTACACTTTCAGAGGTTCAGTCCATTATCATCACGACAGGGAGCATGGCGGCGTGCAGGCAGATGTGGTGCTGGAGCTGAGAGTGCTACATCTTGCAGGCAACAGGAAGTTGACTGTCACACTGAGGAAAGCTTGAGCAAAAGAAACCTCAAAGCCCACGCCTACAGTGACACACGTCCTCCAACAAGGCCACACCTCCCAATAGTGCCGCTCCCTTTGGGCGCTATTTTCTTTCAAATTATCACACCAGTTGTCATAATTAATATCCTACATGAATAGATGAATAGATAAGTAGATGGCGGATAGATGACAGGTAGATAGATAGGTGAGAGAGATTTAAGCTTTGTTGTTCTACAGAAGCATGTCAAAGAAATTATGGACATAGATTGACCCCAAAAGAATTCATTCAGGGTATAAATTATTAACCTTCCTTCCACATGCAAAATATGCACTGTCCACTGCAAAATGTTCTCTGCTGAAACATCACTTATTAATCACCAACTGAGACTTGAAGTCAAGGGCCCTGAGATCTAAATCAAGTCCTGTTACAGATGAAATTTCTTAAATATAGTTCCTTGCATTCAGACCATCTTGTATGAAGATCCATAAACTAAGCAGTTTCTCTGTGCATCCTACATATAATAGACAAGTGTGTGAAGTCAGTGTACGCATTCTCCAAGACGGGAAACATCCAGAATCACTGGTCTATAATGGTCATGAAATCCAACAGGGCACACATTGTTATTCCTAATATAATCCTCTTGCCAGTGGTTCTCAAGCTTCCTAAGGCTGCGACCCTTTAATACAGTCCCTCTTGTGGTGACCCCCAACCCTAAAATTGTTTCACTGCTACTTCATAACTGTAATTTTCTACTATTATGAATCATAATGTAAATATCTAATTTGCAGGATATCAGACATGCAACCCCTGTAGAGTTTGTGACCCACACAGGTTGACAACCATTGCTCTTGGCTCTTGCCTCTACCCTTGTGCATTTGGTACTCTTGTGAAGCATTCCTTCTTTTCCATGAAAAGCATTTTGCCTTTTCAGCTGAATGTCTCAATGTCTTCCTACTGAGACAGTAGAAGTTTGGGGTTCCAAAGGCTTCTTCCTCCCCATCTTAATCCTCTCCTCTTCTGCTCTTTTTGAAAACTTTTTGTATCTCCCATGATTTCTGTTGATATTAACTCCATTAGGAAAAAAAAAAGAAGAAGAAACTGAACCCACAGATGTCTAGAGATTGGCCCTTCTCTTCTTTGGAATTCTACTAGAAACAAACATTGTCAAGCTTCTCGGGATCCTTTTCAACTGTCCTCTTGGATATGCACTAGCTATTTCTGAGCTTTTAACAGAGGACTTCAAAGCCACAGCCTTGGCTTCTCTTCATTCCACATTGCGCCAACAAGATCACTCTTCACTACGGCATCTGTCATGGCTGATCATGATTGTCTACTTCGTTGGTTCGAGAAGTACCCAGGATATTCCTAAAGTATACCTGTGGGTGTGTCTGTAGAGGTGTTTCCAGAGAGGATTTACAATGGAAGAGACGATCCACACCATCTCATACACTAGGAGCCAGATGAGATCGAAGGAGAAGGGGAACAAGGGAAGACGTTCTGTCTCTGCTTCCCAGCAGCCATGAGGTGAACTGCTCTACTCTCAGCACCCTCTGCCACAACGGACCACGCCCTTTAGAACTGTGAACCGAATAAACCTTCCCTCTTTAGGTTGTTGTCTCAAGTGTTTTGTCAGAGCAACAAGAAGAGTATTGCCATGTGTCCTCTGATAGTGCTGGGATTTTCAAAACTAAAAATGCCCAGCTCCCTTACATTTCAAATTTTTCCTGCAGTTCATTTGTCTTCTTTCCCATTTTGCTATAAGCAGCAAGTGGCAAAGCCACACATTCCCTCAACAGCCACGTGGAAACCTTCTTAGCTGGATCTTCTAGCGCTAGGATCTAGCTCATGCTGTGTGTCTCAGCTGGGGTTTCTATGGCTGTGAAGAGAATTCTATTGCTGTGCCATGACCACAGCAACTCTGATAAAGGAAAAACTTTTAATTTGGGTGGCTGGCATTTTCAGAGTTAGTCCATTTTCATCATGGATGGACATGATGAAGTGTAGGCAGGCATGGTGCCAGCTACATCTTGATCAGAAGGCAAGAGAAAGTCATCTGGGACCTTGGGCACGGATTTGAGCATATATGAGAGCTCAAAGCCCACCCCACACTGACACACTTCCTCCAACAAGGCCATACCTACTTCAACAAAGGCACACCTCCTAATAGTGTCACTCCCCGTGAGCTTACAGGGGGCCATTACGTTCAAACCACCACACTGTGCTTTTGTACTTTCAGGAATACTTGCAACAGCTGATGGGAAAAATTACTTTTCCAGGAGCACTCAAGAGTTCTTGTTCACCTGGTTGGTGCCTTAGCTTTCACTCACTAAAGAGAAATACTCACCAGAGGAAGAAGAGGAAATGGCTTATGTAAACCTCAAGAAAAAGAATTACTTCCACAGCTGGAGAAGAGGGAGAAATGGGCATGGATATTGAAGTCATCACTATCCTTAAAACTCCATGCACAATGCTAACTAGTTAAAGTATTGTGCTTTTCAATTCTCAAAGCAATTCCACACAGATTCTTAGGTTAATATGCAGTATTTCTTTTGAGATAGTCATGATGGACTAAAGCAGAGGGCTTTGTTTGCAGTCTAGAGGGACCCACACTACACAGCAGACAGAGATCACGGTGGGTGGGGAGCCAGAGCAATGTGGAGACTGGATAGGTCGTATGGGAGGCCCAGGAACTAGGAACTGCTAACATGTCTATACTTGCGTGAATGTAAGAGAAGACTGCAGCAGATTTTTGAGAAAGGGAATGACATGCATACAGGTCTGTAGCTCTCTTCCCTTCATCTCCGTTATAGTATTCTACATGTACCTTTGTGGGCTTGCAGGTGCCGTATAGGCTCACAGTGAAAATAAAATGTATAATGGTATTAAAATAGCTTCCATGAAGAAATAATGAGAAAAAATATTTAGAAGTGCTTCTCAGTATGAGAACCCCTTAAATCTCTCCACTTAATTATAGTAACAGTTTAAAACAGTGAAGAATCATGGTTCGTTTTCTTAAGCACACAGCTAGCATGTAAAGAGGATAACAACCATGTCTTTAGATCTGATACAATGGTGGATTTTTAGAAAAAGAATCTCCCATGAGCTTCAACCTTCCCGTTTGCTTCACTTCTGATATTTAAAAAGTATATGCATTAATAAGTTAAAAATATGTTGACAGCTCTGAAATGTTGTTCTTATTTTCTCCCTTGATCGTTTTTCTTCATGACCTGGACTCAAGTAGGAGTAAGTTCTCCATGCTTCCTCTAAGGGATAGCACTTCTGCCTAGCCACGGTGCAGCAGAAGTCTGGGATCATCCTAATAACAGGCAGTTCCTAGAGTCTTAGATGATGCTTTAGCTCAGAAAATGTACTAAATAACTTTCCTTCTTGAATGCTGCCTTTTTAAAACTGTTCTTCAGAAGAGCATGAATTAAAAATAAATAGAATTACCAAAAAAGAGATGTCTAAACAGTATGACTTAAATTCAATTAAAACATGGTGTAGAGAAACCCCAGGATCTAACTCATTTTTCAAGCAGTGCTTCTGAGCTATGTTGCTGAATGATTAACGGCCAACGTGTCGGAAGGTCACACAGGCCTGCCTGGAGGGGAATGATGATGGAGATAAAGCAAGACGATGAATGAGATCAGCAGCCCAAGAAGCAGGCTACAGGTCCAGGAAATAAAAATCAGCGCATTCATGCACGCGCGCACACACACACACACACACACACACACACAGACTCAGAGTTTACTAGTTTTCTTTCGAACGAATGTGTCCCATCAACCAATACTACTTAGAAATAACATGTGAAATGGGAAAGTTGACTATGTTTATTTTTTGTTTCTGTTTTTAAATACTGCATGTATATATTTGCTATATGTAATGTATATTGAACATATTCTCTCCAATGATTACTGTTTTAATACATAGGGGAGGGGCCAAATGCAGAGTGGAATCTAGAAATAAGGGGGAACATAAATAAATACTCATTATAAATTACTCATGTTTTATACATACTTATATCTATTAATATTAATTTAAATGTAATTTAAAGCTACATAAAAATCATTTACATGGTGTTATAATTGAAGTGAGAAAAGGTAAGATGTGCAAGGAAGGGGAAAAAGAGAGGTAACTGATGTGACATTAGCAAATATCTGCTCTGCCCTGGGTTGAGGTTTTGGGTAGATAAGGCTGCTGTTGCTGCTATTCTGGGGTGAGTGGTATTTAGGATGACAGCCCCACTCAGTGTGGCATCACCCAAGGAAAGCATTCCTCAGGCCAGAGTGCAAGGTGGGAACTGTGGCATCTCAAAGTGAGCTGTGAAGCTAATGTACCAGGTTCAGACCTCAGTGAGTGTCTGTGAGATGATGTCCTGCAGAAAGCTTTGCCCAGGGCAAAGAACAGTGGCAAAGTCTATGCAATGCTGGAGACAACTGGATGGCAGCAACGACATCAGAAAGGTCTGGTTCCCTCATCTGAGAAGGACGTGTGTGTGTGTGTGTGTGTGTGTGTGTGTGTGTGTGTGTGTGTCCAGAAGTAAGGGAGGTGAAACAATGATGAGCCACCAAGAGTTGAAGATACTAGCGTAAAATGAGGGCCAGGGTTAGGGAGAGGATTGGGGGTAGAGTTAGTGTTAGAGTTAGGGCTAGTTAGGATTAGGATTAGGCCTTAGGTTTAGTATTAAGGTGAGGGTTAAGACTCAGGTTAGGATTATGGTTAGTGTTAATGAGTAGTTGGGATTCGGATTTGGTTTAGATTTGGGCTAGTGATAGAGTTAGGATTAGCATTTAGGGTTAAGGGAAGGATTAGAATTAGCATAAGACTAAGTTAAGATCAAGACTAAAGTTAGAGATTAGGGTTTAGACTGAATTTTACTGAAAAAAATTTACCCAAGAGATACACAAAATGGTTAATTTCAAGAATATGAGCTTTGTAATCACGAAACAGACTCAAAACACAAAGAATCAAGTATGTATTTAGAGAATAACACTGCTGCTAAGGACAGGACATTCACAAACAAACCTCTCACAAGAGTAAGAATCTTATCATTGTTTCCACCTTAATACAAAATCTCACTAATATAAATACCCCACATCTTAGTTTATCACAGTGTGCTCTCTGGATAGACAAAGCTGTCAGGAGTGTCCACTGACAGCAGCCCCCACTTTCCAGAGAGGTGTGTCTATGCTTTAGAGCAACTCTGTCTCCAACCCTCTTTTTCTCATCAGATTTTTCAACATGTACCTCATCCCTCCAGCCTCTGTAATGTTATTTCTTCTGGCTGGAACACACTTCCCCCAACCTCTGCATCGCTCACTTTGGGCTCACCAGCTCACACTTACATCTCTCTATCTGCAGGCTTTCCTGCATCACTCAATCAAGTCATATCTGCTCCCTTGCCACACTTCCTCCCTTTTAACTGCTTTATTGCTCTCCAGATGTTTGTTACAATCAGAGACTATGCACTTGTGTTTACTTATTTATGGTTTTCTTTTATTCCTGTGTTGAGTTTCATGGGAGGCGTCTTTTTGTTCCTGGAACACTTCCCTTCATCTGCTAGGTCCTCAATAAATATTCGTTCGGTAATTGGATGGAAATACCTTAGCTCCAGTTGCTCTGACCATCCTACCCCTCTCCATGGAGCTGGGCAGGTGGGTGCCACCCTGCAGCGCTGAGGGAGTGTGATACTCACCCCTTCACTTCCAAACATTCCAAAGGGAGCTGAGTGGTCTAGTGGGCTCCCAAACAAAAGAAAGTCTAAGTACTTTAAACTAGCTTATATTATCCTTATAAACTAGATTCATCTGTCTCCTGAAAGTATTTCCAGATGGATTTCCTAAGACTGAACCTGTTATGGGCTAAAAGCATCCTTACTGGGTTAAATTTTGACTTTATCACTTAACATCTCTGCTCCTGTGGTATTTCTGTGATTATCTCTTCATTTGCAAATTGAGGATACAAGAGTATTCAGCTTATAGATTGGTTCTGAGAATTGGTTCGGTATGCTAGCATATGTAAAGTTCTTTAAGTAAAAAAAAGAAAACCATCTACCTATAACACAGGGTGATTCAATTGGCCACTTCCGAGAGATAGAGCAATCTTAGCAAGTGACACAGGAACCTTCTTCTGGAATTCAAAGAATGGACTCCTTAAATTTGTGAATTTCATTTTACATAATTTCCACCAAGAAAGCATAAATATTAAATTCCAACTTAATTTCCATGCACACTTGCATTTTAGGAGGAATTGTACAGATATCTGAAACTTGCTTTAAAGGCCTTAAAAACAGTGCTGGACAAAGCATGGAAAAATGGAGCAGACTGTAACAAAAGTTGAGTTCAAATCTACCTGAAAATCCTTCAGCATCATCATTTCTGAAAGTTTCTACTGTAACACTATATTAGGGTTCTAAAAAAAAAAAAACAGAACTGATAGAATGAATATACACACACTGTGTGTGTGTGTGTGTGTGTGTGTGTATGTGTGTATGAGTGACTTACAGGTTCTTGTCTGGCTGTTTCCACAATGGCTATTCCCTGATGGAAAGTTCAAGAATCCAATAGTTGTTGAGTTTACGAGGCTGGATATCTCAGCTGGATATCTCAGCTGGTCTTCAGTATGTGTCAGAGTACTGAAGAAGTAGGCCCTAATGCCTATGAGGGAATGAACTTGTCAATAAGGAAAAGCAGACAGAGCATGAGTTTCCTCCTTCTGTGTCCTTGAACTAGGCTGCCACCAGAACATGTGACCCTGATTTAAGGTGAATCTTCCCATTTCAAAAGATTCAGATTTAGGTTAGGTCTTCCCATCTCAAATGATTCAGTCAAGAAGAAAACCCACTGGTGTACCCAGTGTGTTTTAGTTGATTCCAGATGTACTCAAGTTAACAATCAAGAATAGCCATCACACACACCCTGTAAGGGGAATCTAAAAATGTGGCATTTGTAATGTTTTATCTCTCAATGACAAAAGCAACTTAATTGAGGAGAGGTGAGTTCTCAGTCCATCATGGCAGGGACAGCAAGACTGAGCACTCATCTGTGGCTGTCCGCATGAGTCCCCTCATGGTCTGGGAACCAGAGACAGGTATCACCTTCAAAGGTTGACCCTAACGGCCCACATCCACCACCCAGGCTTCATTTTCTTAAAGGTCCTATAGCCTTCAAAAATGTCAGCCCAAGCTGGTGCTAAGAGTCCCAGACATGAGACTGTCCTGGTCCCTCTAGGTTCAAACCATTACAAAAGTCCAACGACAATACTGTCAGGTTCACATCACATGAGAGCATTCCCATTTGTAGCTTTCCATGGGCGTAATCCAGTGCTGGGCCACTTGAGTTGCTGGACACCGCTGTCTACTGTTGGACACTTGACAGATTTACCCCCACGCTGGCACTGACAGTGATTTTCTTCATTGACCATTTTTATAGAACAGAAGTTAAATGAGCCCAGGCTTTTGCAATTAATTTTTACAGCATCATTGATTAGATTTCCCCAAATAATTTATCCCTCACTTCATAGCTTAGAAGGTAATCCCATTAACTATTGTAGTACAGCATCTTAAAGCAGACTGCCTCAGCGTCCCATTGAAAGATTTACACGGGTCTAAAATAAGAGCCATTTCTGACTAATGATCTGTATGCAACAGCAGCAGAAATATAGAAGGCAGGGATAATCAATCTGTACGACGCTATACATCTCCCAAGATTTGTCTGTGTGTTCAGGGGTTTCCTGGTGTGGGTGGTTATGCATTACCCAAGCTTTAGTTAACTAAACACTGAAAATATATGTTTCTCCTGTATTTAACATTACCCCGGCACAGCTGGGACAGTAAACCATTTTGTGTGGCCCATTCAAATATACAGCCTTAATCACCTAATTCAGTCAGTAAATAACAAAGTGTTCATCTGAGCTGAGGAGGTACGTGTGTGTGTGTGTGTGTGTGTGTGTGTGTGACAGAGAAAGTCCATAACCTGGGGCAGTTTCTCACCAAAGACTTTTGAAGATACAGTGTGAAAATTAGGTAGAATGCCCTATTCAAGAGAAACTTCTGCCTCACTACAAGATAATATAAAGATACAATGAGGAGTGGAGAATACAGATTCATATGAAATCAATATGTATCAACTACTCCTTAGGACCTCTCCCTTCAGGAGCCAACCATAATCTGCAAGTATAACTTAGGTTAATAATAAATACCTCATAGAGCAATGAATCAGAGCAAGAATTTAATAGTGAATTCAGAGACAGGGAAATGAATAAATATTTTTAATTTCTGCATTCAATAATGGCTAGCATTTGTCAGACACTTATTTTTGTGGACACCTTGTTAAACAGTTTTCTATGGACAATCATAACATTATCATAATAATTTTAGGGTTGACATAAAAAAATACATATTTTACTACTAGGTAATTTGAGACTTGGGGGGGTTGAGTTACTTGTTCAAATCTGTATGTCTGGGATGGGAAAGATTGGAGGTGGTAATCATGAAACCCATAGACTATGCCAAAATAGGAAGGCTTGCAGCAGAAGCAAGACCTTAGGAAAAAGTTGCATGAAGAATGTGTGCAATGTTTTCCCAGGTGTGGTGACATATCCTAAATTACCTCTTATGTACATGATCTAGGATTAGACTCAAAAAAAAGATAGATCCTGCATCCTTTCTAATTTAAATTATAATTTGACAAACTCACATGAACAGTAGCTCCTTGCACTAGTTCATGATTATTTTTCGGGTTTTACAGAAACCTGTAGATAGATGTTCAAGGCATCTTGTGGTGGTATTGTGTTCCCCAAAATATTGTGCACCCTAATAAACTTATCTGGGGTCAGAGACAGAACAGCCACTAGATACAGAGGCTAGAAAATGGTGTTACTCACACCTTTAACCCTAGCATTCCAGAGATAGAAATCCCTCTAGATCTCTGTGAGTTCAAGGCCACACTGGAAACATCCAAGCATGGTGACTCACGCCTTTAATCCCAGGGAGTGATGGTAGAAAGCAGAAAGGTATATAAGGCGTGAGGACCAGAAACTAGCAGCATTTGGCTGGTTAAGCATTCAGGCTTTCGAGCACAGTTCAGCTGAGAGCCATTGAGAGGAGGACACAGAAGCTTCCAGTCTGAGGAAACAGGATCAGCTGAGAAGTTGGCCAGGTGAGGTTAGCTGTGGCTTGTTCTGGTTCTCTGATCTTCCAGTTCACCCCAATACTTGGCTTGGGTTTGATTTTATTAATAAGACTCTTTAAGATTCCTGATACAGCATCTAATCTGGATTATTAATAATTACATCTCCTGGCATATTTTACTTGAATGTAAGTAAGTTCAATGCCTACTTTTGACCTTATGTATGCACGGCTTAATTTCTAGAGTCGATGTTATATTCTCATTCCAAAATAAGCCCCCAGTTACAATTCAGCCTGTGATTTATGTTCGGCTGCAAGGTCTAAAATCTTTCATCTTTTCCTCTCCCAGCCTGCAAGACAGAGGTACGTCTCAAAACTGGCTCGGCATTGAGTGCTCTGAAGAAATGTGTGGCTTTAAGTTTGGTGACAATGTGCAGATTCTGTGTTCTTTCCCAGCAGCTGTAATGGGGATGCCAAGTCTTACAACTCCTTCGTCATGTGCTTCTGGCTCTACCTACCTCAGGAGCTTCCAAAGTAGGGACCACTGAGATTTGAAGTAAGAAACAGGCAATTCTTTGGTGACCCTAAGACAATACCATTAAGTAACAAAAAGGCGTGCTCCCCTGACTGAAACCGTCTTCTCAGTCCTGATATCACCTGTACCCTCTGCTGCTGCCATACTGATTCTCTTCGGGAGTTTTTAATAAAAGAGAGTAACTCTTCAAATGATGTAGCAGGCCCTCTCCTTGGATTCACACAACGCTCTCTGATAAAAGCGACAAAGTGAAAAGAAAACAAACCACACAGACAGATTGTGTGTGTGTGAGTGTGTGTGTGTGTGCGTGTGTGTGTGTGAGTGTGTGCGCGCTATGGAAAAGAACACCATGATATGCATCACTCTTCTTCTGGATCATGTATTAAAACAAAGACCTGGCCCTGACCCTTGTAAGGCACCTGACTCTACCTTTGTGTGTGGGAATCGTTTCTAGTGACGAGGTGAAAGCTTTGGGTGTTCCATGCTGTTATGGAAAGAAGTTTCTGAACACTGAGAAGCCACAAACCACTCCAGGTCTCAACATTTCAGTATTATAAGTATTTTCACATAATCATGACAAGATGACTGACTTTTTGAGGCATTCCTAACATATCAAGATGTAACTTTCACTGTAAATAGAAGACCCAGGTTTATGTGATGAGGCCATGGAGGCTGCCTTGGATCTTCTCCAGACATTGATTGCTGGCAGGGCAGCTAGGAAATCAAGTTATGACATCATAGAATGCTCACAGTATTGATTCTTTGTCATGCCACTTCTAAGAAAAACAATATCATTCTTGTCCTTCCCCGGAATTTAGCTCAGTGGCTTTTGCCTGTGGCCTTTCTAATCAATGTCATATCTCCTTGGAGACAATGTCAGAATCAGACTCAAATGAGTCAAGTGAAATAGTAACTGGAGATCAGGATGAAATTATTTCCATCCACAGCGAACACAAAATTATGTTTACTTTGTCTCCTTCAGTCCATTGCCCTGGCAACACGTTTATGCTAAACACATGCAGTATCCCAGCCTGTTGAAAAGATTTGGTATAAAGTGAAGGAAAGTGTATTATGAATATCTATGTTCGATGACCTCTGAGGACATATTTCACACGCTTTAATTTCATAATATGAAAACGGATGTGGCTCTTAGATGTTGACATCTTTCCTATGGGGGTCAACAGACCATTAAGCTGCTGCTGACCTTAGTTTTTGTACAAAGAATGTGACATCCCTGGCTTTTGCTTGCAAGACCTACTCAGGACTTAATGTTAATGATTTCTATTGACAAGGTTATTGGATTTAAAATGAATGTTTACATTGAAAAGGGACAAGTGTCAAAGGATCCAAAATAGATGCTCCCAACTGGAGGAGCTTATCGTGGCTTAAGCGCTTTGCTGTGTTCCTGCTCATGAAAGAAAAGACAACAGAGGACACGGGGATAAGTGTAATGAGGAGAAACAATAACAGAATTCCAAGGGGTTAATCCAGGCACAGCAGAGTTAATCTACAAGAGCTAGGGGAGGGTTAGGCTAAAGACTTTGGCAAAACCTTGTTACTTTTTGATCCAGTAGGACCTAATGAATGGCTCCATTGGCAAAGAAGATTTCAGACTCTCAAGAGTGGTCACAAGGAACATCCTTGATTTTTTTTTTCCAGCACGCTTGTGTGTTGGTTGAAGATCTTCATTTTCATCTCAAACAACAAAACAAAAGGAACCTAACAATACAGACACTTCAGTAGGCACAGAATGTGATTGGAAGCCAAAAAGTCCCCTGGAGCAAGGCTTTATAAATTCAACATATGCCAAGTTAGTGTGAGGTGCAGAGGAATAGAAGTCATTTATGCCCCAGAGTGAAAAAGTAGAGAGTTGAGTAATTATCACTTGCAGATGCGATGCTTTGAAACTGTCACTTGTTTTTGTTTTTGTTTTTTTCTTCATGGATCCTGATTAGTTCATCTAACATATGAAGCCAGTCAGTGATGCTACTTCCAAAGGTGTGTGGGTCTGCTTGTCACCCGCACAGTCTCTGCCTCTCAAAGCTAAATGTACTAATTTTCAAAATAAGGGTGAATTGAATTCGTTCCAGTTTTGCTCAAGATGAGATACCAACCACGACCTAACACTGAGACAGAAATGTTAAGGTCAAATTAGTATTTCTGAGAACTAAGACAACCTTTGAGTACAGTGCTGAGCTTCTCCAGAGATGAGTTTCCTCGTGAACAGGATGGGGGACCGCACCACAGATGCCACACCCCGCACCACAGTTTATACTTAAATGACAAGTAAAAGAAGCAAATGAAATAAAAACTCAGCCTCTGGCAACCGGGCAGAAAGTCAAGGAGATGCCACTGCCCCACAGAATTGTCTGTTCAGCCAGACAATTCTGACTCTAACCAAGTTCTTTCATGTGTTCTGTTTTTAGGGGAAATGTTGAGTTTCCCCAGCATTATCAAGTCTCTTTCTACTAGATCTGAAATGTTAATGTGGAAATCTACTATGTGGAAGGTGAACTTTCTGTTAAATTCACCTAATGTTTTTAAAAAGTGCATCTCAACCTAAAGAGGTAACACAAAATTATGATAAAGCTTTAGTGCTGTTTGAAAATGTATCTATCATTGTTATTTCCATCGTTTAAAAAAATGAGCTTTAAAACAAATGAGACTGGTTTCTCTTGAGTCATATTTTTATGTGTTTATAGGTGCCTTAGAAAGTGAACGCATTTATGAGTATCCGTTTGGGTCCCACGAGCGCAATCACATTTGCTGTTATGATCTAAACTATTTTCACTTTCTGGAGTATCATCTTTACACCGATCAAGATGGAGTAAATAGCTTGTGCCTCAGCATTAAGAACATGCACTTCTCCTACCCATGCTTTGCCTGATTCTTAGCCGTGCGTGCCTGGGCAACCCAGCTTTTAGAAGTCACGTGGAAGGTCATGTGTTTGGGGGGTTCTCAGGAGTCTTTAAAAGAATTGTGATAGAGGGACAAGCCAGAGCAGCGGCAAAAGGGAACCGAGAAAGAGCAAGCAAACATAGAGATTTTGCAGGGATGAGAAATGCTATGGGTTGACTGTGGTGTGTTCTCCGCAGGCTCATGTGTTTGAGCCTTGTCCCCAGCCCCTGGCGCTCTTTAGGGATCTTACGCCACCCTGGGGAGTTGGGGCCTCGCTGGAGGAAGTGAGTCAGAAGAAATCTTTATTAAAGCAAGTGTATAACCATATGATGTAGCCAAACTATGAAAAGAGGAGATCGTGGAAGCCAGTGACCGGGCGGTGAGATTGGGAGGACCCACATAGACATCTGGCATGGGTAGCACTGTGAACAAGAACTCCTGGAAAGAAGCTGTGTCTATCAATGCCAAATGACGAGTCAGAACTTCAGTGATGGGAGGGGTTAAAATGTTAGGCCTAGAGCCTAATTACAAATTATGTTGATTATCTTTAGTTATAAGTGGGTATGCTGTACCCTGCCCCCCTGTACCCGTGTCAGACCTAACCGATGCCTTAACAGATAAAAAACCTTTTGTCAACATGTTCCGTATTAACAAACCCCTTGTTTTCCACCAATCAAAGACCTATGAGTGGTGTCAGATAGCATCAAAGGCCTACAGCAAGTTCTCTATATTTTACTT
Organism: Peromyscus nudipes; assembly: GCA_902168325.1. Lineage (NCBI taxonomy): Eukaryota > Metazoa > Chordata > Mammalia > Rodentia > Cricetidae > Peromyscus > Peromyscus nudipes. The sequence goes on along the minus strand of CABHPH010122246.1, from coordinate 14,892 downwards.
TAACTCGCCTACTGGTGTACCCACACATGTATTTGAAAAGTGCCCTAATTTATGACTTTTCCTTGTTTAGTTACTAAAAAATTCAGCAAATTGCTACCTCATTGGAACCTGGAAGCTGGGCTAACCTAAGTCTGTGTTGCTTAGCCATGGTCACTCACATTTGGCTCCAGAATAAACTACATCTTAATCCCTTCAAACTGAGAGCTGTGTTTCTACTGACAGTGACCACTTGTAACCCCAGCCTAGGAGGTAAAGATGGGAGAACCCCCAAGGGGCAAGCTAGACTGGGTAGAACTGGTGAGCTCCTGTGTTCACCAGAAACCCTGCCTTGATAAGGGGGGAGGGATCAAGAAGACACCTGACATCAATTTTAAGTGTACCTTCACACTACAAACACCCATACACATGCGTAAAACACACACACACACACACACACACACCAAGAGAGAGGAAAAAAATAGAGTGAGGTATGGGGCTCATTTGTTTTGTGTCACATTCAGACTTAAAATCCTTGTCAAATCAGAAAGCAGCTAACTGAAGAAGCAACCGATGATAGAGGAGGCTGCTGAGCACATACTCCCAGCCCCACTAACATTCAAACTTGGGATTTGTTGTTGGAGGGAACCAAGAAGAGCATGTTATAACCAAAGGGGCAGACTGAACCATCGATGTGACTTCTGCCAAAAGACGTCTGTCTGCACGTAAGGGTTAGGTAACCAATGGAGAAACCCGCAGCCCGTGGGAGTCCACATCACTTTCCACATTTGTCAATGAATTAGCAGATAGACAACATGGCCCTGGGTCCCAGATGGAAGTTTTTTTATGTTTCAAACTTTGGCTTCTTGTTTATGAAGGGCAGAATGAGGAAGAGAATTTCTTTCCAATAATTAATTGTTGAAATTTCAGCTCAATCACAGCACAAACACCAAACTCCAAAACAAGAACATCCTACAAGACACTTGACCTGTCTTGTCCACTGCCAAAGGCGTCAAACAAGGAGCACCTGAAAACTATCATCAACAAGAGAACGATAAAGGCAACAATTCTTGTCCACACCTTTTCTCTTCGCCAATTCATTATCATACCCTAGTTTCCATTTCTGTTGCTGAGATGCACACCACGCCAAAAGCAACATCAATTTCCAAGTCACAGTCCATCATGGAGGGAAGTCAGGGCTGCAACCTGGAGACAGGAACTGGAGCAAAGACCATGAAGGAACACTGCCTACTAGCTTGCTGCCTCTGGCTTGCTCAGCCGCGTACACAGCCCAGGCCCTGTCTGCCTAGGGATGGTGCCGCTCACAGTGGACTGGAGTCTCCTACATCAATCAGCAGTTACGAAAATGTCCTGCAGCCACGCCCACAGGTTACCTCTTCCCGGATTATTCTACCTTTGGGTCAAGTTGGAAGCTGAAACTATGACCAATTTTAAATAATTTTGTGGACAAGTCTTCATGTTTTAAGGGTGAGTGGTCATCTGTGCAAAATTAAGAAGGGGCAGTAACTAAAAGACAAGTCATAATAATTATAATATACTTGCCTGTGGAAGGTCATGACATCGGTCTGAATACCTGAATTTACCATGATGTATAGCCCAATGGCAGAAGGTGATACATACAGAAGTAAGTGTGTCTGTGTGGATTTTATGACATAATAAACCAATGTTATTTGGCAAGTACATTATGTGGGATATTAGAGTTATTTGAAACCTGGCATCTTTTCCCCAAACTCCACCTGGCTGAACCTTCTTTCCATTAATCATTGGGTATGATCATAGTCACTTCTTAGCAAATGACTGGAAATGAGACCTCTGTGTCAAAAGCTAGGGCTAATTTTTTAAGGTTTGTAAATGTTGCCAAGTCACCATCCAAGGTCTATGTCACTACATACTTCAACACACCAAGTCTATGAGTGCCTAAGAGGCTCCTCCCTAATTAAATCAATGATTCCTAAAAGATATCTACAGAGATATCTTTTTTATGTGCTGGGTTTTTAATCAGGAAAAGCTCAAAATGTGAAATAAATTACTGAAGAATTTCTAAAAGAAATGCTCACAGTTTAAAACTATAACCATCAGTACTTTTTAAAAAATGCCTTAATGCATTCCCTTAATGCTCTGCTGTAAAATATAAATTCATGTTATTAAATATAAAGCATGCTAAATAATGAAGGAAGAAATAGGCATTCATTGGTGGGTATATGCACTTTTCTAGTTTCCATTATAATGAGACTTCAATTAAAATCAGTTCAAAAGTGGGTTTATGTTGATAAATTTGGTAAATTGAAGATAGATCAATTGAGCTCATTTTGTAACATAACCAGGAAATGTGGTGTTATTACTGTATAAGGAATGTCTTTCAGTCAGCACTCATGAAGAGTCCAGGAAGCAGGATGCTGCCTTCTGCACATCAGCATTTCTAGCAATAGCTCCAGGCTACCACATCCAGAGATGTGGTCCCAGATGTTAGTGTCGTCTCTGCTTCGGGGGCTGTGAGATCTTCTCAGGGTTCTTGCAAGTTCAAGTCCCCTGTGGCTTCTGTCTCCACAGTTGGAAGGTCAGAGACCTTTTCCCCTCCTGATACTGGGAGCCAGCTCTGTCCTGCACCCCACTCTCTGCACACACTGAGGTATCCCAGGTATGATCAGGGTCAGTCTCCTCCTGCATGGGCTTTCTCTTCTGCAGATGAAAGTCGGGGTTGTGACGAGATGTGGCAGTGCACACCTTTAATCCCAGAACGTAGGCGGTGAAAGCAGGGGAATCAAGAGGAGTTAAGGGTCAGCTTTTGCTACTGCTAGCAAATCTGAGGCCAGCCTGGGCTCCACAAGACTCTCTCTCTCTCTCTCTCTCTCTCTCTCTCTCTCTCTCTCTCTCA
>CABHPH010122246.1:0-11920 GCA_902168325.1 Peromyscus nudipes | reverse complement strand
CTCTCTCTCTCTCTCTCTCTCTCTCTCTCTCTCTCTCTCTCCCTCCCCCTCCTGAGATCAGAGGAGAGTCAACCTTCGTTTTCTAGCTTTCTACATCTTTATCTCCCTCTTGTGAGATTCCTGACAGCTATAGTGCCTCTGCTGAAATTCTAAAGAGAGAGACACAGAGGAAGAGCAAGACACGGGATGATGACCAGACCTTGTTAAAGATGCTCCCCGAGGGAGACCCGCTTACTGGTACTACCCACTGTCCAGGCGTGTCTTCCCTGGCTCTCAGAGTGGCCTGGGAATTAGCTGAGCAGGGGAAAGGAGCCCTTGAACTACTTAAATGCAAGAAAAACCTGAGTGGCATGCTGGACTGGGCATGCCGTTGTGTATGCCAGGGTTGCTATCAGCATGATTGTGCCCATTGTGGTTGCGCCAAGCTCTGCTGCAGACAGACTTACCGCATGGTGAGTGTGCTGCCTTCCTTCCAGAGGTGTGCACGCTCCCGCTACTCTTCTGTGGCACGGGGCATCCCCCTCAAATTTTACCTCAGATTCAAGAGTTAACCCAACAGATAATTGGGTACTGTGGGAATTACGAAGAAAACCACGGGCCTTCCTTGCTCCCTGCTGAGCTGGCCAGCTCAGGGAGCTCCTTAGAGAGCAGGGTCCAGGTTTATAAACCGCAGTGTGGTTCATAGGGAGAACATCCCACTCGGCCATGAGCAGGGCTGCTGCTGCACAAACCAACTCAGGGGATACTTTGTAGCAAGAAGTTAGTGGTGTCTCTGTGACTTTCAAGAAGTCTCCTCATGAATTCAGAGATGCTCTACTTCCACGGAAAGGAGGCCACAGGCATGTGGAGCTGGGAGCAGAGCCGGCAATGCCATCAAGGGTTTCTTAAGTCCTTGCTGAAGTAGGGAGTGATCCGCCCACAAGTTTTTGTTTTTTGGCTTTTTCATGGAGGATTTTAAAAGAGTATTCCTTCACTTAGACTGAATTCCCTCTCTGTGTCCATCCAGCCCACTCACTCCAGGTTCCCATGACACAGCGTTTACGTCTGCCAGTGTACTTTGAGTGACTCTTGTCATGGCTGTGTGCGGACGTGTGTCCTTTACCATATGAAGCTTCTTCATTCTTTCCTTCATTTCCCTCCCAGGAGAGAGTCACAGAGAAGGACTGAGCCATGTCTACACAGCAATCGAGAGCCGTGGTGGGAATATAAAGGGTTGCAGAGGGTTCTAAGTCCCACTGGAGGGCCAGGGGCTGGGGCTTCTTGGCTGTGCAGGCTCCACACCTAGTACCATGCTTGGAGCCTACTAGAAACTGTGTCAACTGAACTGAACTAAACGGAGTCAGGTGGAAGAGTTGAGTGTGGATTCAGACTGTCTTCACACGGCTTGTTATGTAGAGGTGGAGCTTGTCCCAACCCATCAGTTCCCTAATGTTGCAAGTAAATGACTTTGTAAAAATCAAGCATTGTCCTAAAGATTGTAAAGATTCAGGGTTTTGGGGTTTTGTTGTTGATGCTGCTGCTGCTATTATCTATCTATCTATCTATCTATCTATCTATCTATCTATCTATGTGACTAACTGGTTTCTCATTTAATTTTAATACTAGCATCTGTTACTTTTGTCCCAGTACTGGCTATGACCACAGTCATAAAACTGGATTGGAGATGGAAACTGCGTCCAGGTCTTTAAGTGTTCTTCTGAGCATCTCGCCTCACTACTCATGGTAGTGACATGGCACACCTGGATGAGAGGGGAGTGATGGACACGGAGAATCCAGTCTCTGTGTGCCATTATGCAGCCAATGTGTCCATCTCCAGCTGAGACATGCATGTCTATCCCACTCCATCACAGCATGTTAAAATCACAAGGTGCCCATTGTTCTATGGCAAAATGCATCTAAATTGCCTTAATTTTATGTTAATATCTTTTCTAAGACTATAGAGGTTTCTGGTGGAGGGACTTAATTTCCTGTACAGTCATTGAATGCTATAAGATTGGATGGATATATGGAAAATCTGTACTGTGTGTTGAGGGCTCTTTCTGAAGAATCCCTCAGCTTTTTATAAGCACTTTTCTTCACTTCCATCCATCCAGTCAAATCCAGGAAAACCCAGCTAATTATCAGGGTCCATTTCTTCTCAAAAATTAGGTTTCTCTTGGATGGTAACAGAATTTTGTTAGCAAAGATCTGAGCAAGCATATGTGAAGTTAGCAAACTGGTCTATGAACAAAAATTCTGTTTTATTATCCAGCTTGGAACAGTTTTTTAAATATCTTATTCTTGGATGATAAACAGAATATTTAAAATTATAAAAGGGTATGTGAGCGTGTATGAGATATGCTAGTGGTTTTATTTTTCAGACAGATCCCTACCTCTTCTTAATATTGTGGGCTCATTGTAAAATCACAGTCCTCCTGCCTCAGCCTCCTGAGTGCTGGGATTGCAGAAGTGTGAGCTTTACAGAAGCATGGAGAATTCATTTGAATCAGCTATCATTATTATATAAAAAGCAGTCTTGCCATATCCGGGGGGATAGTTACCTCTTCATTTTTTCCCCCAGAAATGGAAATGAGTTTACAGATGTCCAAAGGATTTCAAAGCTAAATGCCTTTTTTTTTTTAAAACAGCAAGCGTTCACTCATTACAGAGAATCTGCATCGTCAGGACACCTAGAAGGTTTTCTCACACATGCTGTGCCTCTTTTTATCTTTCTTGCCTCTGGATGGATGGATGGATGAGCAAACTCAAGGAGTTAATGGGCAGATAAAAGTTGAGATGCAAAAGGACAGTGATGTTAAGAGTTAAAAGCCTCGGCTCACTGCACTGCGTCCTCAGCCACCACTGTTCCTTCCCCTGGTGAACTTTCAGGGTTTCATTCTTTAGCTGGAATTGGAAAGGGGGAGGCCAGGGAAGGCTACCTCCTGCTCCATTGACTCCAGCCACCCTGCAAGCGAGTTTAATGGGTTAGAACTTAACACCAGTGACAGCCGCAAGCAAAGTTACCAAAGGTTGCCGGGGCAAAGGAGACTCCACGCTGCTCAGCCTGCCTCCATTTCCTCCGCTTTCCTTTTTCTCTTATCTGTGGAAGCTTCCATGACAATCCAGGGGAAACCTACTAGGCCACAAAGCCCAGGGCTGATAGAAGTGAGGGAAGCCTCATTAGCAAGGGGCTGGGGGGACTAGAAACACCACCTCTAATTACTGCAGGCTCAACAGCCCGTGATCAGGAGAGCAGATAAACTCTTGAAGAGAGAAATCAAATTTCCTTTAAACTCTCTGCTGTTCGGTTTGTCACTGGCTGCCACCCTCCCAGTCATACACATTTGCTACGTCTGGCTTCTTTTCTCACCATTTCCTTATAGCATTTTATCAACTGGCTTCTTCTAAAGGGCTGTCCAGGACACACAGGAAGAAGTCCCATGGATGAAGCATGAAGCTGTTTCTTCCCAGTGAGGACAAGAAGGGACTTTGCCCTCCTCCAGCCTCCTGAGCCCACACTTGTAATTGTATATCATCATCATCATTTTAGACAGCGCCTCAGTGTGTGTGTGTGTGTGTGTGTGTGCGCGCGCGCGCGTGTGTGCGCGCGCACACACGCGCAGGTGTGCATGCCTGTGTTCCTGTGTGCAAAGGCCAGTGGTCTTGCTTTGTCATTCTCCACCTGTCACTGAACCTGGAACTAAGCTGGCATACCGCAAACCCCAGAAATCCTCCTGTCTCCTCCCCCAACAGTGCTGGGGTTACAAGCCCTGCACAGCCTTTTATGTGGGTGCTAGGATCCAAAGGCAGCTTCCCATGCTTGCATAGCAAGAACTCCTGTAAGCCATCTCTCTAGCCCCATAGGCTGTGTTTTTACAAATCCCCAAAGAACCTGTGTTCGATCTACAAAACACAGAATGACCTCCCCGTTAGCTCCTAGGGTACTGAAACCTGAAACAGTGGTAACTTGCCCTCTCCTCTGGGGACTTGAGGGGGTTTCAGCCTGGTCCAGGCCTCTGCCCTGGCTTGAGAGACAGCTGATTGTGAGCTGCGTCCTTGGTTGGTAGCAACACCACTCCATTCCCTGCTCACATCTTTGTATGGCTTTGCCTCTGTGTGTCTGTGTGTCTGGTGGCTTCCTCTCGTCCTATAAAGACACCAGACAGATTATACAATTATACTCCAGTATTTACAAATGAGACAACAGGTCGTGGGGAGGGGGGACTGGGGTGGGACTTCTGTACCTTTTGAGAGTGTTCCAGACACCCCATCATCTTCTCTTCCTGCTTCTACTCTCACACCCAAGGTGACACTCCTGACCTCTGGAAACATGTGTTTTCTTTTGAGATTCATTTAAAGCAGACATTTCGACTCTCTGTACTGGGACGTGGTTTTTAAAGTTGACTCGCAAAACTCAAGCAGCTGTTGAGACTTTCTGAACAAGATCCCAGTAGATATGCTTGACCAATAACCCATTTAATCGGGAGCATACAATTTTAAAAATCACTTCATCTATCGTTAATTATTACAAGAGAAGAAGAGTCTCTTCCACAGCAACAATTCCATGGTAATGTAGAATTTTTAAGTGAATGCATGAGACCCACCTATTGTATCAGACGATCGGAAATGCAGTGTCCTATATTAACAACTCACAGGCTTTCTTATGAACTGATTCTCTATGAGGAAACAGACCATAACCTTCATCATCAATTCAGTGTTTGTCTAGCCCTTCCTAGGACTTGTGCCTAGTGTGGGGAGGGAAGTCCCAGAAGGGTCTGTAACTCTTTAGGGTGGCTGGGCTCCAACTCTCCAGTGAGATATGCTCAGGCCTCCCTGGTTGTGGGCTGGCGACCTATCTGTAACACACCCTTGTCCCTACCCCTCAGCCTCTGGTGCCTTCTAACCCTGCCTGCACTGACATGGCATCCGGCACACTTCAGCTCCTGAACCACTCAGGGGGCATTTCTTCATCAATCTGCCAAGGACTTTAGAAGGACTGCCTCAGAAGCTCTGGTTGAGCTTGTGAATCAGGCAGCCTGGGTATCATTTACACACTGCTGTAACCCCATCCCCTTCCGCTAGGGCAGTCTACCCAGCCCATGGACAGCTTTTCTTAGTGGGAGGGCCAGGAACGCTGTTCCCATTGCTGTCCCAATCATCTTGTCAAAAGCTGAAACCTTCAGAGTTCCCATGCAGATTTGATTTTTCAAACACACTGTACCGTCTACCCAACCTGATTGTGTGACCATGAACACGCTGCTTGTTCTCATTAAACACTTTGCTCTTCCACAGAGAGGGTTTAAAAGTAGCGACTATTTCACAAGGATTTGGGGGCGGTGTGAAGTAACTGAAGTACCTCTGTTAGGCACGTGGACTCTTCAATGTAAATTATTAATTAGTTAACAGCTTCAATAGGGAAGAATAATGACAGGAGAGGGGGGAAACTCAATTTGTAAATTAACATAGTAAGTCATTATTCCCTAGATGTATAAAAGCCATTCTAAAAACAGTAACAGATTGATTAGGAATGAAGAGCTTAAGTGAGAAGCCCAGAGTCTGGGCATGCCAATCACATACTGAGTTTTGGGGAAACTACTAGTGTCCTCAATATGGGCTTCTCACCCAGAAGGGGCTAGGAATCAGCAATAGGCCTATGTCGTTCCTTTCCAGTTAACTGAAGCCATTCAAACTCATGGAGTGAAGGCACCCCATTTCATCAGAAGAAAGGAGGGCTCAACGGTGTGGCCAGGAAAGCTGTAATTAACCTCCTAATGGTCGCAGAACCAACCAATGAAAGAGCAGCGGAGCTGTCAGCACAGCAATTAGCCCACACAGGCTGAGTAAACAGAAGGAAGAGGTTTCTTTCCAGTGGCTTTTCCATTCTACCACTTCCAACAGTGTCAAACACACTACAGTGAAGACTTACCCAGCAGTGGGTGATGCAGGTCTCACTAAACCCCCACAATGGCTTTCTCAGTAAACACGTCCTGGGATTGAATGCCACACACCCAGCGGGTGGGAATAAATATTAACTGTGAGTGATACGGATACCCGAGGTATCATGTATCCACGGTGTGTTGACACCTCAGCCAGATAAGCTGAAGCTCAACTGGAGAGCTAGTCTGCTCTGCAAGTTCTACCCATCAATAGAGGCATCCCCCCGAACAAAGAGGGAGGGGACAGCTGTTCCTCCTCTGCATAAAAAACGAGTGGGGCGGGCACAGCTAAGATGGAGCAGGAGAGTTAAGTCATACAGGTGGTAATGTGATCTCAAGGGCAACAGGAGTTAACAGAGGCAAGAGGTGGCAAAGGCCATTGTAGGCTGCTAGACAGAGGGCAACGATGCTCCAAATGAGGATACACAAACTAAACTGATTGATTCTGGTTGAGTCTGGGCTCTGCTGGGACCCCCTGTCTCTTAGGACTATAAAGCTATGAAACAGGAAAAGACTGAGAAGTCATACAGCGCTCTGACTGACTCCAGATGATTCTTAGAGACTTGATTCCAAGTTCAGTTATTACAGGTGTTTTTCTCAGCTACCTCCTGTGTGGGAACCACTACAATCAAACATTTTGGTTACTACAGGAGTGACTGATAGAAAGCAGTATTTAGATATTGATATGTCCGGTACCACGCCAGATCATAAATTCCCTAGAAACTGCTTCCAGGGGCTCAGCGGGCTGACAGGGGTGGGAGGCGGAGGGGGGGGGGGGAATGGGTGAGGGCAGCTGTCAGTACAATGCTTTCAGCACAAGCATAGGACCTGAGTTCAGATCCGGCACCCACACCAAAAGCTGGGCATGGCAGGGTGTTTTTGTAATTCCAAACCTTGGGGTTGAGAGTAAACAGGAGACTCTCTGGGGTATGCCAGGTACCAATCTAGAAAAACAACAGTGACCTCCAGATGAGGTGAGAGACCCTGTCTTGAGGGAATAAGGAAACTGAGAGAGGTAGAGATCTTAATGCCTTCCCCTTGCTTACACATGTGTGCATGCACTCGCATACAACATGTACACATATACCACACATGAAGCTTGGCTCAGTGGTTCATGCTTGCAATCCCAACACTGGGGAGGTGGAGACAGATGGGGTCCTGAAGCTCGCTGGCCAGCCAATCTAACAGTCATGTTCAATAGAAGACACAACACTGAACTCTGACCTCCACATGCAGGTCACACGGTGCATACGTATCTACACACACATGCACACACACTTGAACAGAAACGTGCACGCGCATGTGCGCGCACGCACGCACACACATAAATGTGAGACTAGAAAGATGGTTCAGTGGTTAAGAGAACTTGTTGCTCTGCAAAGGACCTCGTTTGATTCTTGCATCCTTAGGTGGCTCACAACTATCCACAACCGCTGTTCCAGTGGTTCCAACAGGCACACACATGGTGCACATACCATGATCCAGGCAAAGCATCCATGCACATAAAGTAAAATCAATGCATCTAAAAAATTAATAACAATAAAGTGCTTCCAAAATTCATGACAAATCTCTAAATGTGCTTTGTTTTTGTCTGTTAAATTTAAATATTGATCAAAATATTCACTGTTGGGGCCAGAGAGTTGGCTCTGGGAATAAGAGTAGTTGTTCAAAGAAAACCTGGGTTCAAGTCCCAGCCCCGACGTGGCAGCTCACAACCATCTGTGACTCCAGCTCCAGGGGAACTGAACCTCTTCTGTAGCGGAAGCTCCAAGGCTACAGGTGGTTCTCTTTCTTTCCTTTGCAAGTGCGTGTGTGTGTGTGTGTGTGTGTGTGTGTGTGTGTGTGTGTGTGGTGTGTGTGTACATTCTTAACTTTCTGAAGAGAGTATATTTTGTTTTTACAATGAGAAAGAGAACTTATTTATTTATTATGAGAAATAAATTGATATTCTCAAAATGATATTATGCCACGAGACAAGATGTTTGATTTGGTAACATCTATGTGAGTCTATTTCACATGCTTCTCCCTTAGGTCAGCGGTTCTCGACCTGTGGGTCGAGACGACTCTTCCACAGGGGTCACATATCAGGTATTCTGCATATCATATTTTTTCATTATGATTCATAATAGCAGCAAAATAACAGTTATGAAGTAGCAACAAAAATAACTTTATGGTTGGGGATCACCAGAACATGAGGAGATGTATTAAAGGATCACAGCATGAGGAAAGTTGAGAATCACTGCTTTGGGTGGTTCCTTTGCCCAGGTGGACTTTGCCAAATGCTTATGTGTGGACTTACAGTGACAGCATCCACCATCGTCTCTCAGAATACCGTCGCTGAGCAGAAATGCAGAAACAGCCCGGCATTTCAGCGTGATAAGTCTCTCGAGTGGGGACTCACTCTGACAGGACAGTGGTACCTTCTCTACAATCATGCCTATACAATCGAACTTCACTGTATTCAGTGTGAGTTGTAAATACAGCTGAAATTTATCAAAGTCAACTTAAATAACATTTTGAAATGTATGGACCAAAAATGAACCAAATTTTTTATCTTAGCAATGTGTTTCTTCAATAGCACAAATAACATGACTGTGCTAATGTTTAGCATTCATGAAAAATGTTTTCAAATAGTGTCATATGTGATCTGTATTACTGAAGCAAGTTCTATAGGGGATAACTTATACACCTAACTTAAGTTACACAAGCTGAGCACATGGTGTTTCTCCACTGAAATGCACTATCAATTTTACTTGTTAGTTTGTACGAATCTCCCCATCCATTGTAGGATGGCCACACAAAGAGTTAAGAAGCATGTGAGTTGCTATCTAGCCAAGACTTTTTAACACCCAACAACAATAATAGAACCTCTGGATGAAAAAAACTACTGAAAATGAAGATTGGACCAGCCTGCCCTCCACGGTCTTCTCCGGGTGGATCTGCACCAACATAAAAGAGCCTCCAAGAAGAAAGTCATACTGTTTGAGGAAATGCAGGGGGTGTTTGTCCAAGAGTCCATTCTAGCGGGCAATGTACAAGCTTCCTGGGGAAGTCTCCTCAGTTTACAATGTCTCAGAGCTCCAGCAGTGGGTCTCTTTACTCACAGCACCATCTGTACCATGAAATCCAGAGTCCTGGGCCTCACCACATCTACCCAATCATAAACTCTCACGGGAGGCTGAGTCTGCTTACCAAGCCTTCATAGTGATGTTGACAACACTCAAGACCAAGAGGAGTGTCAAATAACACAGGAGCAGGCATGCTTACTGATCACTACTCTCCATCATTTCCCATTTTATCCCTGCTCCTGCAGTGAATGGTGTTAGCCTTATTCAAACAGTTGGGCATGACTATGCTGTTTGCTTAAGTCATTACAGTGTGAATGCAAATGGCGTTTTATGTTATAGATGACAACTTCTGTATGTTCCCAGCCTTGGGGTGATATGGAACAAAGACTCCTAAAGGACATGTGTCTATGCTATCGATCCTTTGGACATTGCTTGTTACTACCATCTAATCTATCATATCCTGACTGAGGACCAGGAACTACCCACGACCTCAGACCATGACTACTGATGTAATTGATGAGGCTCCACAAAATGTAGGCACAACCCTCATAACCCAGTAGCATGAAGCATTCCTGGGATTCCCAAGAAAGAAGAGTCAGGACAGAGAAGTCATGTGACTTGGAAAAGGCAGATGACATCCAGTGTGTTTGTGTCAAGTCTAAGGACCAAGCATCACAGATACCCTCAGCAAAAGGCATCAGTGAGAGACCTTTCCAGTGCTTCTCAGCAGGAACGACTGAGCTTTCAGGTCAAAATTAGGACTGATGGATGGTGGCTGTGACTAGCCATGTTGGGTTGTCACATACTGCAGAAGCATAAGGCTCACGATCATCCAAGGGACGAGCAGGAACAGTGAGCTGGCTCTGTGGGTTAAAGTACTTGGCACCAAGACTGACAACCTGAGTTCAATCCCTGAGACCAGCATGGTGGAAAGAGGAGGCCAACTCCCACAGGTTGTCCTCTGTGCTACACATGTGCTACTCCCAAATAAATAAATATTTTAAATAAAGAAATGTAGAACACTTCACCAAGATACATCTCAATGGGGTTATAATTTTTAAATACACTTAAGAAAACAAAAACCAAGTATATATACATAAATACATACATATTGTGCTGGCTACTTTTACGTCAGCTTGACACATGCTAGAGTCATCAGAGAGGCGGAAACCTCAGCTAAGAAAACTCCTCCATAAGATGGGGCTAAAGCAAAGCAATATAGGGCATTTTTAAAATTAGTAATTGATGGGGCAGGTCCGAGTCCTCTGTGGGTAGTGCCACCCCTGGACTGGTGGTCCTGGGTTCCATAGGAAAGCAGGCTAAGCAATCCATGAGGAACAAACCCGTGAGCAGCACTCCTCCATGCCTCTGCATCAGCTCCTGCCTCCAGGCTCCTGCCCTGCGTGAGTTCCGTCCTGACTTCCCCAGTGATGGACGATGATGTGGAAGTGTGATCAAATAAACCTTCCCTCCTCAACTTGCTTTCATCACAGCAACAGCAACCCTAACGAAGACAGACATTGGTGCTAAGCCCCTGGGGTATCGCTGTGACAGACCCGACCATGGCATTTTGGGGAGGACTACAGAAGGACTTTGGAACTTTGAGGCTAGAAAAGCCATTGAGTGCTCAACACTTAGTGAGCTGATCCATTGGAGTCTGGAAGATAAAAATGTTGAGAGAAATGCAAAGGATGGAGGCCTGGCTTGTAAAGTTCCACAGGGAAGTTTGAGAGTCACATATCGACTCCATTGAGGCTGCTGCATATGTTAAGAATCTGGGGCTGAAAGGTCAGCTGTGATGAACAAGAGACCAGAACCACCATCATGAAACCTTTGCTCTAGTGGGATAATTGACGCCAGTCAACGGGAGCTGAGAAATTAGCAGTGACTAACTAAGAAGATGCCAGCGTTGTTGAGCTGAATCTTTGGGGAAATGTTTCCTCAGGGTTAGCATAAAGTAGCTGTGTTCCAGAGGCAACCAAGTTTGTACCTTGTGCTGGTAGTCAAACGGTGCGGTCAGAGTCACCCAGATGGTACTGGTTTTGAAGGCATGAAGGGGTCATGAAGAAAAGCTGAAGCTTGGCACCGTGTGACAGGGCTGGAGTCCCTGAAGAGAGCTCAAGAGAGGCTCTTGGTGAAAATGCAGCCCAACTGCAGCAAGAGACCCCAATATTATGGAGATATCAGTATTGTGGGTCTACTATCAAGAACATCAGTAGCTTTGAGGTGGAGCCAGCCTGATCCTAGGAGATAAGGAGTGTGTGCTGCAGAGGTAGGAAGCCAGAAAGTGACTCAGGCCCTTTGGAGGAAACCAGTAGATCCTGGACATTAGACATGGAGCTATTCACCCAGCTGGAGTTCGGGTTTGCTTCCATTTGATTGTAACTGTGCCCTGGTTCTTCCCTTTTGAAATAAGAAAGTATTCAACTTATTTTTGATTCTGTAGGAACCCACAGTTGAGAGGCTTTGGATTTTAAAAGAGACTTTGGATTTTAAGAGACTTTGAGCCAGGCAGTGGTGGCACACGCCTTTAACCCCAGCACTCGGGAGGCAGAGGCAGGTGAATCTCTGAGTTCGAGGCCAGCCTGGGCTAGAGAGTGAGTTTCAGGACAGCCAGAGCTACACAGAAAAACCCTGTCTTGAAAAACAAAAACAAACAAACCAACCAGAGAGAGAGAGAGAGAGAGAGAGAGAGAGAGAGAGAGAGAGAGCACACATGCACGCTAACACGAGAGAGAGAGAGAGAGAGAGAGAGAGAGAGAGAGAGAGAGAGAGAGAGAGAGTTTATATTGCGATGTTTATATTATGTGTGATCTTGGGAATGAACAAGGAAGAAAAGGTTGCAATTTAGCAGTGATGTGTTTGTATATCAAGTTTACAAGGGTCAGCTGTGCTGGCTAGTTTTATATCAACTATAGTCATCAAAGAGGAGGGAGC
>CABHPH010122245.1:6339-24319 GCA_902168325.1 Peromyscus nudipes | reverse complement strand
AGGCATGTCTGTGAATCAGTCTCCAGGTCAGGTTAACTGAGGTGGGAGCCAGGCATGTCTGTGAATCAGTCTCCAGGTCAGGTTAACTGAGGTGGGAACCAGGCATGTCTGTGAATCAGTCTCCAGGTCAGGTTAACTGAGGTGGGAACCAGGCATGTCCATGACTCAGTCTCCGGATCAGTTGACTGAGGTGGAAAAATCCAAGATGAATGTGGTGGTACTACCTCATGGATTCCCAGACTCAGGAAAAGAGGGGAAGCAAGCCAAGCCCCGGCATTCAGCTCTCCTGGCTTCCTGACTGTGGATGCAGTATGACCAGCAGCCTGACTCTCTGTCACAGGACTTCTGGTGGTGATGGACCAAACCTACAAACCCTTCCTGTAGCATTTTGTCAGAGCAGGGAGAAAAGAAACAGATTCAACACCAGCCACACAAAGCCTGAGACAAACTTCAGTACTAGCCAAAGACATGTAGAAAGTGCTGAGATGTAAGCAGGAGACCACCGCGCCGGGAGGCATGAGTGAGGAAGAACAGAGGTCAGAGCTGTGAAAGTGAGCCCTCAGAGTGTCTAAACATCATGCATCTGCTAAGATGATGCAATCCAGAGTATGCAACAAACCCCTGCAACTCCAATACCTATGAGTAACCAAATTTTAAAATGGGCAGAGGATTTAAACAGATCTTTCGCCAAAGGAAATAGTCACCCCTCCGTATCCATGGTAACTTTTTTATTGTGCACCTAGAACATGTCAAGCATTGCCCTGAGACCTGAGGATCCAAGACAGCTGAGACACAGAACCCACATTCTGCTGGCAAAGGTGGACAAGGAAACCCAAAACTAGAGGCGCTCTGTGACGTAAGCTGTTTGCACTGTGTTGAGGAAGGTGGGGAGGGGCATCTATATGAGGGAGCTGGAGAGGAGCAGCCAGGAGCGGAGGGAAGAGCTGAGTTTTGAAGTCTGTGTGAAGACAAATGAGGAGAAGGAAGAAGAGGAGGGGGAAGAACACTGGCAGGGTGGGGAGATGGCCCCGTGGGCAAAGCTCTTGCCAAGTGTTAGGACCTAAGTTCATGTCTCCAGAACCCTGAGTCAGTAACACGCACGCACGTCTGTAACCTTGACACTCCTACGGTGAGATGGGAAGCCAAGCCAGGAGAGTCCCTGGAAGTTCACAGGCCAGCCAGCCCAGCAGAGGCAGCAGCAAGCAAGAGACTCTGTCTCAGTCAAGGTGGAAGAGCACTGACTGACACCCTAAGTTGTCCTCTGAAACACACACACACACACACACACACACACACACATTAACAACTTGTTAGTAAAAACTACAAAGTAAACTCTCAGGGACAAGTATTCTGATAAGAGTCACACTTGGCAGACTTGTTCAGCTTAATTGGTGACTGACAACAGCTGTAGGTTGTAAAAAGTTCGGGCTATCTCTTAAAGGGATAGTTACAAGGGTTACAAGGGAAGAAATTAAACCAATGAGAGATTTAAGGAAAAGGCAAAGGCTATGTGTACTATTTTATGTGTTAATAATATCTGGACATGGTTAGTCAGTTAATCACCTGAATCTCAGGACCTATAAATAGTCTACTGAGCCTAAAATCTTGCACTAAAAACTGGTGTAGAAATAAACACAAAGTGTTAACTGTTTTGTGAATCAGAGTGGGGAGGGGCTGGCGGAGGAAGCTGAGGACAACACAGGTGCTGTTGATCTCTTGAAGGACTGAGATACACCAAGACCAGACACCTGCGCTATCACTTCTACTTCACTGTAATTCTTCTCAAGGGTTTTGATCCAACAAGGCCAGGCACCTGCAATTCCGCTCTGTGAAAGTTCCCCGAGAACACTTTGGCCAATTTTTCCTTGTCAGTGGATAAGGATGGAGAACAGGACCTCTGTCTCCTGAGTGCGGAGATTAAAGGCATGTGCTTGGCTTCTTATTTATTCATTTGTTGTTATTCATTTGAAGTACAAGGAACTGATCTTAGGGCTCCACACATGCTATCACGCACTTGACCTCTGAGCCATATCCCAGCCTTCTTTCTACTTTTTGTGTTGAGACAGAGGCTCATTAAGTTGTTCATGCTGACCTTGAACTCACCCTGTAACCTGAGAAGGTCTTGATTCTCCTGCCTCAGCATTCCAAGTAGCTGTGTTATCTGGCAGGTACCACCAGGTCTGGCTGCATGATGTTTTGTATCTACTACTGTGTGGACCTTTTTCTCCTACAGCTGGGTTTCACAGAGGTGGAGCCTCTCCCCCTTAGGCTGAGTGGTCCTCCATGGAAAGTTTGGCTTCCCATTCCTGCAACTCTAAGTTCTATTAGCCTGGCCATTTTCATCCTCAGGGAAGGGACATCTATTTGTAGACACAATGACAGTTTTATTCAACTGGCAGCTTTGAGTTCTGTGTGACATTGGCTCAACACACAAGGGATTCTGCAATGGCTAAGGGAGTGACCCTGACTACCAAGGCAAACCAAGAGACATGCTTGGGTAAAGAAAGGATTGTACTCACCCAAGGATGGGCATGGCTTTTTCAAAAGAGAGTTACACTGATGTGTTTTTGCAGCAGCCACATCAGTTTTGGAGGTTCCTGGGATTGTATTGTTCAAAAGACTTCCTTTTTTCTATCTTTGTGCATGCGTATCCATTGTTCCAAACAAGACTTTCCAAATTGCCTGGTCTTACTTCTGTAACCACGCTTGCTTGTGTGCAAAGCTCTTCACCCTCCCTATAAAAGGGGCTTAAGAAATAGGCTCAGGTCTGATCTCTTGAACCCCACCTTCAGGGGAGACAGCCCCCGGCTGGCTCTCATGTACATAAAGAAAGCTTGCTTTGCTTTGGCCATAATTTGAGTCCATGGACTTTCTCCTCTGTTGGTAGGATTAACAGTGTGTGCAGATGTGTGTGTGTGTGCGCATGTGTGTATGTGTGCCTGTGCACATGAAGATGAGAGGACCACTGTGGCTGTATTCCTGCTGAGCTACTCTTGGCCTGGCTCCAAAGAGTAGCACCTAGCCCTAATCCATCCTTTGTTTAACTGGCACCTTTTGTTTCTCTTATTGCCCTACGTGAGTCTTGTCTGAGAGTCTCCCAAGGATCAAAAGCCTATGCAAAACTTGGTTCAGGAAACCCGGAAAACCGTGGTACCTGAGAAATTGAGGAATTTGCACTTGGCATTTTATCTTTGGGAGCTCCTTTCAGGTTACTTTGAAGATACAGAAATTAACTGGCTAAACTGTAAATAGAGAGAAAATAAAAATGCTCTGGGCAAAGGGAAAGTGCTTCAGTCTTCAGAGGCTGGACCCCCGGGTAGCCACTAAAGGCTAAATTCATTCTTAAGATGCCTCTGAGTCTTCTTTCTATGGATCTGCATGAACCCACATGCCTGTGCCGCAACAATCATGACAGACTACCTTTTGTATTATTCCTCTGGCATCGTCCACTTTTTTTTTTTTTTTTTTGAGACAAGGTCTCCTACTCTTTGGAATATACTCATTAGTCTAGGCTTTGGGGGCAGTGAGCACCAAGGATTCACTTGTCTCTGCCTTCCCAGGGTTTATAAGCTTGAATCACCAAGTCTGGCTTATTTTTAACATGAGTTCTGGAAATCAGACTCAGGGATCCTGGAGACCTCGGGGATCTGTTTCTTGAGGAAGCAGTGATGGCAAGCTGCTAGGAGAAAAAACAAGTTATTATCACTGGCCCTATGAACAGGGCTAGCCATGGGGAGAGTAGACGAGATTGTCAGTAAGAATGGAATGGAGATGTGCCCTGGTTGTAATAACAAAGAAGAATGAGCAAGGAAGAAGAGCAGACAGGCCCTTCATTGGGACATTTTGGAAAACTGGAGGGTGGGGGGTTCCAGTTGCTGGACAGACCATTTATCCTGGATAGGTGCCTGCTTGAGCCTGGAGAGATGGTACCAGCCTTGGTGTCCCAGGAGCTTGGCGGGTGAAGGGGTGGTAAGGATCACAGTGTAAGGTCCTGTCCATCGGGGCTCTAGTGACTTAAGAGATAGCTGCTTGAGGAGTACTCAGTTCCCCAGGAGAGTAGGGTGGCTCAGGGGCAGTTGGGTCCATTGGCGAGGGGGCAGGGAGTTAGCTGTCAGTATGTGAATGGAGAAGGGATCTTAGAGGGGAGAGGTAGGGTAGATACCTGGCCAGTGGAGGGGTCTGGGCCAGGAGGTGATGATTGAGGAGGAAAGGCCTTCCATAAAGGAGCTCAAAAGGACTTAGGCCTGTAGGAGAGCACAGGGTGGCCTGGAGGTGGGTAAGGGGAGGGCATGGGGGGGGCCAAGATAACCTGAGTTCAATGGAGAGCTTTGTGAGTTGTCTGAGTCTGTTGGCCCTTTCAACCTTTTCTGAGGATTGGGAGTGGTAGGGGATATGGAGCTTCCAGAAGATGTTGAGAGCTTCAGACATGAGCTGGATGACCCTGGAAGTGAAGGCTGGGCTGTTATCTATTTGGATGGCCTGTGGCTTGTGTGGGAGCCCACAGTGACTCCAGCTTGTGGCTTGATTCCATCTTGACTCAAGGTCAGAGAGTTCAAGTTTGTCTTTCCTCCTTTAGACTGGATAACAAGATTTTGGCCAAAGGTGTGGTTGCCAGATGTCTTGAGAATTAAGGAGATGTTTACACTTGTTTGTACTTTGAACCATGGTGTCCTTGGGAGGAGGAGGTCTTTTGCCCCGCTTGAGTATAAAAAGGCTGTGAGAAATAAACTCAGGGCTGCTGCATTATTGACTCAGCCCTCCCAAACCTATCCTGTGTCTCTGTCTATTTTTCTGTCTCTGTCCTCATTCTCCTATTCAGGACTCTTTGACAGGTCAGGAAGGACCTGACAGGCATGCCAAACTGAGGAATGATGTGTTCAAGGAGTACCTGAGGCACCACATCTATTGTTTCCCTGGAAGTGGAAAATGCCTCTATCCATCTTGTAAAGTTGTCAACAAGAGTTAGGAGATATCGGGCTGGAGAGATGGCTCAGCGGTTAAGAACACTGTCTGTTCTTCCAGAGGTCCTGAGTTCAATTCCCAGCAACCATATGGTGGCTCCCAACCATCTGTAATGAGATCTGGCACCCTCTTCTGGCCTGCAGTCATAAATGCTGTATACATAATAAATAAATCTTTAAAAAAAAAAGAGTTAGGAGATAACAGAGCTTTTTATGAGTGGGCATGTGGGTGAAATTAACCTGCCAATCCTTGCCTGGTTGGTGTCCTCAGAGCTGGTGCAGGAGCTGGCATATCTGGAGGGCCCCTTATAGGTTGGCCTTGGCACACATCTGGCAGGAAGAGTGGACCCACTACCTGGAGCATTACTCTAGGCTCAGCAAGGATGATGGGAGTCACCAAGTCTGGGCAGTGTCCATCCTCCACCAGGCTGAGGAGTTTGAAGGCCAGTGTCAGTGAGGCTGGACCTCCATAGTGTGGCATGGGGGATAAGCTGGTGCAGGGGCATTCCAATTTCCAGTGGCCAGGCTGCCAGCAGACAGGTCTTATTGGCAGCTGAGGGTCAGGGCAGCACCAGGACCAATGGCCTTCCTGGCCACATTTGAAGCAGGACTGACTCTGGCGGAGTTGACTTGGGCTGAGCTTCAATGGGATGAAGCCTTGCAGACTTCCCTTGTGCCCCTTGTGAGGGTGCCATTGGCCTCAGGTTAGCTGCCAAGGCATGGGCTTAGAGCATAGCCTTCTGTTGCCACAGAGCTTGTTGGGAAGACTCAGCTGCCTCCTCTCGGGCATTAAAAACCTTAAAAGCCATTTTCACCAATTTCTGTATGGGGGTTTGAGGACCCTTCTCAGCCTTTTAAAATTTCTTTCTAATAGCTATCTGGTGATGACTGAGAAATGAAATGGGTGGCCAGGGCCGTGGCTCCCACTGGGGAGGCTGGGTCAAGGCAAGTATATTGAATTATGGTCTCTTGTAATAGATTTAGGAAAATGGCCAGTTTTCATCAGCTCACTGCATAATCTCTTGGAGCTTATTAAAATTAACTACTTTGTCCAAGACCATTTCCATACCCTGAAAGAGGCAGTGGACTATCATGTGCCTCCTCTGGCAGCCATTTTGACCTGGCTGATAGTCTCAGTAGGGTTCTGTAGCTGGCACTGCCATGTCACCCATAGGGACCACATTGTCCACTAGGTGGGCTTGGTCTGCATATTGTCTAGCTGCTGCCCGCACTTGACCATGATCCTCAGGAGTGAGGGTGGAAGCCTGGATGACATAGAGGTCACGCCAGGTCAGGTTATAAGCTTGGGAAAGATAACAAAACTCCTTGATATAAACAGAAAGATTAGTAGAGAAGGAACCAATCACTTTTCTATCTGTGAGAGGTCCTGCCCCCCCCACCTCAGAGGGGGCAGAGGAGGGCAGGAATCTGCCGAGACTGGGTATGAGAAGCCACAGAGAGGATTTGGGGGAGTAGACCAGTGTGTGGATGGGGACCAGGGTGTAGGTTGTGGCACTGAAGGATAAAGAGGGGATATGGAAGGAGGAGGGGTAGTGGAGGGGAGGGGGAGAGAGGAAGGTGGGTAAGGAGGAGGAAGTTGGCCCTCGACCTTTGTCCCAGAGAGGGAGGAAGGAAGAAGGGGGTGGATAAAGGGGAGAAGGTTGGCCACTGCATGGAGCGTGCGGCAGTGTAGGAGGGGTAGGCAGGGTTTGGGGCCGAGGGGCGCAGTGACTCCAGCAGAATGGTCAGGGTATAGTGTTCAGGGTCCCAATCCCCAGACAAACAGGGGTCTGGAGGCTCTATGGCCCTAGCCAATGAGACCTGGGCGGTGGGATACCTGCGACAGAAGGAACGGTGGGAGCGCACAACCCCAAAACCGTGGATGCAGGGGAGCTCGGACCATTTGTCCACACACTGGCAGAAATTTCCAAGATCATGGAGGATGCTAAAGTGAAGAGTTCCCTCCAGTGGCCATCTGAACTGGTTATCAAGATCGTGCCTTAGAGCACAGGGAAATCAGGCATTCTGGACATACCGTGTTAGATAGCCCCAATTTGAATAGATTTTATAAAAGACACCCCAAGGACATTTGGGGATCTGGCTTAGACCTGCAGCTGTCCATTTCACAAGGCTGTGCTGGAACCCGAAGTCTAAAGCAGGGCATCCACTGCTTTAGGCTTGGGGCAAGGGTGGGTGTGGGATTTGACCTTGTGCAGAACATCTCCTGTACAAAAGGACCCACTGAGCAAAGACGATCTTTGTCTGAAAATGGGTCGGGGTTGCCCTGGCACGGCTGAGTTCTAGCAGGGCACCCAAAAGTAGGCTCGGGAGGGGTCCTGAACCTCTATAGGCAGTGACTTGGATTGGGTTGCTTACCAAGCCAGAAGCCAATCAAGTCTGGTAGAGAGGGGAAGTAAAGAGAAGAGTGGTTTCCCACATGGCTGGGGCCAACAGGGAAAACTCAATTCTCCCTGGCCAACACGCCAAGATGAAAGGTTTCTGTGCCCGGATATTAAGTCTCTCTGCCGACACAGTAAACCAAATCAAGCTGAATTAAAAAGTAAAAGACCAGGTTTATTTGGCAAAGCATTCCCAGGTGACCTTTCCAATCCCCAGAGATAAGATGGGAAAGGAGACCAGAAGAATCTCATGACTGCTCTCAAGAAGGTGGTTTAGGGGCTAGAGAGATGGCTCAGAGGTTAGGAGCACTGGCTGCTCTTCCAGAGTTCCTGAGTTCAATTCCCAGCAACCACATGGTGGCTCACAACCATCTGTGATGAGATCTGGTGCCCTCTTCTGGCATGCAGGCAGAACAGTGTATACATAATAAATAAATTAAATTAAAAAGAAGGTGGTTTTAACAGCTTGTAGGTGAGATCTTGAACAGCTCTGGGGGAGGAGCCACTGCTTGGCGGGCATTCTGAGAGTGCGGGCCATTCAAACAGGGTTGATAGAAGCTGGTGGTCTGTTAATTCAGTGCATCCTAAACGTTTCACCTGATAGTTGGAAGAATGTTGGGTCAGATACAGGTAGGAGCTAAATGGCTGTTAAGGAGACTAAAGACAGAGCAAGATAATTTGGTTCTGGACTATAACACTGCAGCTCTCTATATCCATAAAATCCTAATCAATCAGCCTTATAGAATCCTTAGCCAGCTGGGCAGTGGTGGCACACACCTTTAATTCCAGCACTCAGGAAGCAAAGGCAGGTGGATCTCTGTGCGTTCAAGGCCAGCCTGGTCTACAGAGTGAGTTCCAGGATAAGGCTCCAAAGCTACACAGAGGAACCCTGTCTCAAAAAAATCAAAAAGAAAGGAAGAAAGGAAGGAAGGAAGGAAGGAAGGAAGGAAGGAAGGAAGGAAGGAAGAAAGGAAGGAAAGAAGGAAGGAAGGAAGGACAAAGAAAAAGAAAATCCTTAGCCTAGGGAAAGCTGCTTTCCTGGCAACTTTGGTTTACAATTTTATCTAAAACATTGTCACTGAAATGGCCTCTGAAAACTGTATTTCCTGAAAATACTATTTGTGTTAAGTTTTAAACCCAGGACAAATGGCTGAGGTGCCTATTTAACATATCCAAGCTGGACCGTGCTGCCAGGTTCGCCCAGCATCCATCAACCCCTACCTGTTACAGGGTCTGGATCCCAGCATACCTCCACCCAGGGGCTGGGCTACCCTTCCCCAGAGGCTCTTCCCTATATAATCCAGACATTCTGGTTACCCTGCCTCTTTTGGACCTTTGGCCTCCCGGCTGCTGCACCTGGTCCCCCTCCCTGCTTTCTTCTCTCTCCCTTTCTCCCTTCTCCTTCCTCCTCCCCATCTCCTACATGGCCCAGCTCCGTCTGGCCATGTCTACTCTGGACTCTCCCAGATGTCTCTGCCTCTGGCTATGCTCTCCCACATACCTACAATAAACTTCCTCCTCCACCATACCAAGGAGCAGTCATGTCCTTCCTTTTCTTTCCTTTTAATTTTTTCTTTCCATCCAATTTGTATAGCACTATTCCAGACTCCTTGAACCTCTGCTCACCATTAGGGACCTGGCTTCTGAACTTCTAGAAGTTCTGCATCTCACCAGGTGATTGCCAAGAACACACTAAAACAATTTCCTCGGTGAACTACTGAAGCTGTAGTACCATCCATCTTTTATCCTCACCTTTTAGTTCACCCCCTAAATGGTTGGTTTGGCCATTTTATAAATCTTATTCATAAAAGGGCATTTTCCCTATTTTGGTTGCTTTGCTCAACCCAAAATTCTTCCCACACATTAAAACTATGTCCTTCTCTGCTAATACCCTCGGGGCTGAGGATGTAGCTCAGTTGGTGGAGTGTTTGCCTGGTATACATGAAACCTTGGGTTCAGTCCCCAGAACTACCTAAACAAGGTGTGGTAGTGCACGCCCGTCATCCCAGCATTGAGAGATGGAGGCAGGAGAATCATAACTCCTTGGCTAGGCGTGGTGATATACATCTTTAATCTCAGTACTTGAGAAGCAGAGGCAGGTGGATCTCTGTGAGTTTAAGTCCAGCCTGAGTTCCAGGACAGCCAAAGCATTACAGAGGAACCCTGTCTTGAAAAAAAAATTAAGAAAGAAGAAAGAAAGAAAGAAAGAAAGAAAGAAAGAAAGGAAGGAAGGAAGGAAGGAAGGAAGGAAGGAAGGAAGGAAGGAAGGAAGGAAGGAAGGAAGGAAGGTAGGAAGGAAGGTAGGAAGGAAGGAAGGAAGAATAAATGAATGAATCATCACTCCTCAAACTCTGAAACATGGAGAAGAAAGCAAAGCTTTCTGTCACAAACTTGGCATTTATGAATACTCCTTTAAGAACAGAAATTCTGGGTTATTTCATTCATTTTTCTCCTTCAACTAAGGATGAGGCATTTCCTGTGCAAAATCAGCTCTCCTTTGAGAAGCACCAGATCTAGGTGCTTCTTAAACCATAGGTTATAACTGAACAGAGTTGAAAAAAAAAAAAAAAAAACAAAAAAAAGGTTTACAAACAGGCAGCCAAAAAAAAATAACCAAAAAAAAAAAAAAAAAAAAAAACAAAAAATGTAACGAATTTGAGGCATTTCTGGGTGAGCTCGGCAGCGTTGCATCACGTGACTTCAAAGCAGACTTGCTCTAAACACACAGCACGTACTGCACACTGTGCGTGCTGTCGCGGCACACTCCAAGGAACACTGTCTGAAACAACCAGACTCAAGACCGTTCGTTATATGCTAGGAACTGCAGTGTTTTTACTGTGAATATCAACCTCGTTTTTATAAAAATGTGATGGTTCAATTGCAGAAGGCTGATTTTAATACTAGTGTTTACCAACTGTCATTCCCCAGCAGGGAGGCATTTTTGTGTTAGGATTGTGATAGGCATCTTTCTCAACAGGCAAATTTGCTTTTTATCTTTCATCTTTGGTAAAACTACATGTGTACTGAAGAACTGTTCCAAAATGAATTTCATTCTGATTCACAAAGGCTCACTAGGCGAAGGCCTGTCTGTCCCTTGGAATAGATCAACTCCAGTTGGTGGGGCATGCTCAGTCACCCGCTATGTGTGAAACTCTCAACCAGAACTGCCAGTGGGGATGGGCAGAAAGCCAGCCCTTCAGATAGAATTCTGATACCCAGGTACACAATTGACTGGATCACCACAGCTCCACTGTGCAGAAAGGAAGCCTTTAAGAAAACTCATGGCCATTGAGAAGATGGCTCCGTGGGTAAAGGCACTCCTTCCAAGCCTACACGCCTAGGTTTGATCTCTAGGACCCACGTAGTTAAAGGAGAGAACTAAGAAGTTGTCATCCAGGCAGTGGTTCAGTGGTTAAGAGCACTGGCTGCTCTTCCAGAGGCCCCGGGCTTAACTCTAGCATCCACATGGAGGCTCACAATCGTCTATAACTGTAGTCCTGTGGGATTCAATGCCTCCTTCTGATGTGCAGACAAAACGCCCATATACATACAGTACACAAATAAATCTTTTAAAACTTTGTCATCTGACCTCCACAGGCTCACTTCAGCATGAACACACACACACACACACACACACACACACACACACACAACCATTAAGAGTAATAACATCCCTCTTACCACATCCTTGGCAGTCTGGCTTCCAATTCTTCAGACTCCTCCTGTCATAAAGACCTCAGGAGTTCACTAGCACACACAGAGCACCTGTGACCTTTCCCCTCACATCCCTTAGCACTTACCACTAGCTCATCCCACCCCTTAAAGCCTCTCCATCCCTCTGTTTCCACTGAGCTAAGTTCCCAGTAAGCGCTGGTCTCCATCCTCCAACCTAACAGCCTTGACTTCTCGTTCACGTACCGTTGTCTTTGCCCAGTGAAATTGTTGCTCTGACGCTCCCTTCTCGTACATCTGAAACCCATTCCTTTGCAGCAGTGGCCTACAAATTTCAGCGGGAGCTCTGAATTGCCTAGCTAAGACAGTTTCTGGAGGAGTAGACCCAGCAAGTCCCCAAATGACATGTGGCTGATCCCTCCAGAGACAGTCCATGGGGAGCCACGCAGCCCATTGTTTGCATAGACTGTCAACCTTCTGAAGCCCCTTCAGTTAAGGAGAACCTTGCCATCCTGAGATAGGACCATTCCCACCTATGACAGAGACTGTTGTTGGGGTCACAAAGGTCCTTGAGCCCACAGATCATTAGGGAAACCAAGAATGTTAAACACACAGGGGCCTCTTCTCAATGGAGGAGATAAAATACCTGTTTTTCCCACCGAGAAGGCTGGAAGTGGATT
This sequence comes from Peromyscus nudipes, assembly GCA_902168325.1. Classification (NCBI taxonomy): domain Eukaryota; kingdom Metazoa; phylum Chordata; class Mammalia; order Rodentia; family Cricetidae; genus Peromyscus; species Peromyscus nudipes. The sequence goes on along the minus strand of CABHPH010122245.1, from coordinate 12,607 downwards.
TTGTTAATGACCTGGTGACCTTTTTGATAGCTGTGGAGGAAAATCTCACCCACCTTTTGCTAGAGAGGCAGATCTCATCCAAATTCCCCAGAATGACTAGCCAAGATTCTTCTCTCCCTGGACCATCACCCATCCTTAAGGGATATGTCACATGTACTTTATTCCGTCCCCAACTCTATGCTGTCTTGGTCTGAGACCACACTGAATTCTAGGCCTTTTAGCTGCAGAACCCACCCTCCCGGTCACATTGTAAAGGAGTTTCTATGTAGTCATACCTTAAGCTTTATTGTGCATCTGGAATCAGAGTGATTGTTGCCTGGAAATCTTTCTCCAAATTGTACTGTTTTAAATATGTTGACAGTGAACCCCCTGGCATTAGACTCCCCAAGTCTGATCCGGGTTGATGACGTCAATCTGCACCGGGTTTTCACTCTCATCTCTTCGTGGCTCATTGCCTGCACTGACACCTGCAGAGCCCCCTCAGACTGTGGTGGTGAGTTTCATTGTCAATTCGACCTGTCTGGGAGGATGTTTCCAGAGAGGCTTAGCTGAGGGAAGACCCACCCTGAATGTGGGTGGCACCATGTCATAAACTGGAGGCTGAGGCCAAATAAAATGGAGGAAAATGAGAAAGCCTACAGACCACCAAAATCCATCTCTCCACTTCCTATTCCCCCAAGATCCAAGGAGACAAGAAGCCCCAGCTGCATGCCCCCCACCACCACCACCACAAAGCCACCTTCGTGTCTTCAGCACCACTGTGGACTGTGACTACCCAAACAGTAAGCCAGTGTGCCTTTTCTTAAGTTGTCTTTTCCAAGTATGTTGTCACAGCAATGAGAAAAGTAACAAGTTAATGTTTGCTACCATCTACTCACCCTCCATATATGTATATATGATGTGAGGTGATGAGATATGCTGTGATGTGATGTGATATGCTGTGATGTGCTGTGATGTGATGATGTGATGTGATGATGTGAGGTGAGGTGAGGTGAGGTGCGGTGAGGTGAGGTGATCCGATGCGATTGCCCGTGTGTGAGAGAAAGACAGGATACCTGCTCCTTCCTCCTCTTTGTCCTTATTCTTCTTTTCCCTCTCTTTCCTTCCATGCCCAGGTCATAATTTTCTACCAATCAGTCGTCTCAAAATAATTTTTTTTCCTTCATCAGGCAGCACATTTTTGTTTGTTTGTTAATATCCAAATCCTTCTTGGAGGCCCCTGGCACTGTCTCCCTGGGGAGGGAAATTTCCTCAGCCTCCTTGGTTGCCTAGAAACAGGTCTGCTTCCTGACATGTCCCCACCCCTAGCAAGATGCCAGCTGATACACACAACAAAGAAAGGGATGTTACCCCTTGGGCTTCCCTCCAGGAAGGCTCCCTGATCCTTGGCACCATGACGTCTGGCTTGCTATGGGCAGGTCCCCCAAGGCCCCTTCCCTAATAAGCCTGCTGCTGTGTTCCTTCAGGAATATTGGGGTGATGACGACTTGTCCAGTTTCCTGCTGCTGGATATGGGCTGGGAATTTCAGATTTGATCCCTAATTCTATGCAGTCCATCGCCTTTGTAATCAGACCCGCAGTAGACTTCCGGTATCATCTTAGAGCCACTGGGGATGTGAGCAAAACTACTTCCATATTTTTGCATGTGTTTTCTGTTTTGCTATTACATCCTTTCCTTTAGTCTCCAAAATAATAGGGTGGATTGTTTTCCTTTTCTTTCCTCCTGCAGAGGCCTTTCTGAAAGGTGCTTTCTTAGCAGTTTCAAGCTTCCTTTTGACATCTTCGTCTCCTTCTGCGCGTGTTCTCGGAGCCTCTGCTTTGGACCCAGGAACGGTAGGAGAACAAAGGTGCCCCCAGGTGAGGTGTGCATACTAGAAAGCAAAGAGATGTGAACTCCCTTTCTGGACCAACTAAGAAAAGAAGATTCCCCAACTTCACTTTCCATAATCCTGAAACAGAATAGGAGATGAGGAAGTGCCAGACATACAAAAAAGAAGAACCAATTCTGCTCTAAAGAAAAAGACATTCACAGCAGTATGCTAATGCACCTAATTGTCATAGTCATAATGCAACAATTACATCAATAGACCATACCAATTATAGGGATAATATCTGTTGACTACGCATAATGCATGTGACATACAAATCTATCTGGCACAGGTACAGATGGCTGCAGTGGTCTGAATGAGAATGCACTGTGTAGGCTTGGGATTTGAACACTTGATCCCAGTTGGTGGCTCCTTTGGGGGAGGTTTAGGAGGTGTGATCTGGCTGGAAGAAGCACATCACTCAAAGTTGGATTTGAGTGTTTCATAGTCTTTCCCGCATTTCCCGTTTGCTTTCTCTCTCTGCTTCCTACTTGCATGTAAAGGTGCAACCTCTCAGCTCCCCATTCCTGCTGCTGGGCCTGCCACTCACTGCCACGCCTCCCTGCTGTGACAGATTCTCAGTCCTCTGGAACTGTGAGCCAATAAACTCTCTCCTCCACAAGTTGCTTTTGGTCATCATGGTGCTTTATTACAGCCACAGCAGAGTAACTAACACAACGTCTCATGGGAAAATCTAGAGCGTGAAAAACACTTGAATGAGTTACTCTTATCACTGCTGTGGAAAAGTACCCGATAAGAGAAACTGAAGGAAGAAAGGGTTTGGTTTGCCTCACAGTTTGAGGGTGCAGTCCATCATGATAAAGAAGACTCGGTCCAGGAGAAGCGGCTAGGCATACTGTATCTGCAGTCACGAAGCAGCGAGAGAGAGAGAGAGATGCTGCTCTTCAGCTCTCTTCTCCTTTGTTTATTCAGAAGGGGACTCCAGCCCATGAAATGGTGTCACCCACGCTTAGAGTGGGCCTTCCCACCTTAATTAGCACAATCTAGAAATTCCCGGGCAGACATGCCCAGAGGTCTGTTTCCATGGCGAATCTGACTCTCACCACGGCTCTAAGGAACTGGACCACACTGTTGGCATCAGAATTTGTGTGATGATGAACCGTACAGAGCTTGATGTCCACTAGATAGACATTTAACCGTCTGGCTGCTGTGTACTTCTGACATAACTAGTCTCAACTGAGATGCGCTATGAGTGGGAAATTGGATGTCAAAGACTTAGTACTTAAAAAGAACGTAGCGGCCAAAGATGGGTCAGTGGTTAAAAGCACAGGATACTCTTCCTGAGGATCTGAGTTCAATTCCTAGCACTACATGGTAGCTCACAACTCTGTCTAGTTCCAAGGGATCTGACATCATCTGACCCCCTTGGGCACTAGGCACACACATGGTTCAGTCATACACACATACAAAACACCCATACACATAGAATTAAAATAAATAAATCTTTTTTGTTTGGTTGGTTGGTTTTTGTTGTTGTTGTTTGATACAGGATTTCTCTGTGTAGCCCTGGCTGTCCTGGAGCTTGCTCTGTAGACCAGGCTGGCCTAAATTCATAGAGATTCACCTGCCTCTGTCTCCCAAGGGCTGGGATTAAAGGTGTGTGTTACCACCACTTGACCTTAAAATAAATACATCTTTTTAAAATATGTACAAATAAAATACAGAAGACTATAAATACCTCATTAATTTTATTCAGACATATTTAAATTATTTTTAATATATTAGGTTCAGCCAAATACATGACTAGCTTTCCACTGATTTATTTTTAATTTATACGTGGGATTATCAGATAAATTTTAATTATTCATGACTTGCATCAAGGGTAGCATCACAATCTCTATTGGGCTGTGCTGGCTTAGGATGTAAGCACACAAACAATACAAGAAATGTGTGATTTTACGCAGCTATCTTGACACCAAGGCCAGGGCTCTTTGCATAACAGTATGCTGCCTTTCTTGGGTTTCAAATAGCTAATATTTGACTCAACCACGGGGCCCATGAAAGTTCCACCTCCAACTGTCTTTAGAGACACTTTGCACCACTGTGGTGGTGGTGCACACCGTTGATCCTAGCGCTTGGGATGCAGAGGCAGGTGGATCTCTGAGTTCAAGGTCAACCTGGTCTACAGAGCAAGTTCCAGAACAGCCAAGGCTACACAGAGAAACCCTGTCTCAAAAAACCAAAATAATAATAATAATAATAATAATAATAATAATAATAATAAATTAAATGAAGGTACTTTCCCTGGTGCTCTATTAGCTGGAGAGTCCGGGGGAGCAAACAATAGACCATGCTCACTGACTCTGACCCATATGTCAAGAGAAATTCATTCTCTCATGTTCTTCCCAAAGGTCTCCATGTAAGTTGCTCCCCAGTTTGATGGTTTAAGCATGAAGGACCCATTTTAATTCCATTCTGTCAGTTTTGTGCCAGAGTCACAGACAGTCACCATTCTTCAAGTTATTCACTGCAAATACGGCATCCTCCAAAGAGAGGACATCTTCTCCAGGAGCCTCCCGAGAACTTCTGTGTTCTTAGGTCAGAGTCCCAGATGTAACAGAGAATGCTGAGACAGAGGTTGCTCCTTAAGGTCACAAGACTTATTCAATGCAATGGACAGACAGACAGGGAGACAGCATCATGGTGGGGACTCTGAGAACAGTTCAGGCCCCAGCACCAGACACAGACATCATGGTGGAGTCTCTAAAGACAAGAATCAGAGGCCCTGGCAGCAGAGACAGAAGTGGCAGTCCCCTCTTATACCTTTCTGAAGATAGAGAAGGTTTCACAGAACAAGCCTGCAATCAGGAGGCAGGAAAGGGGCCGGAGAGCAGGATATGTGGCCACCAGTCCTGGCTTTGATGTAAACTGGCTTCCCAGGGGAGAGATCTTGGCACCAGGAAGCAGCCAGATTCTAACATTACATTTTGCAGAGCCCTCCCTTAAACCAAGCACTGGAAAAGAAAATGGAGTCACTATGGTTGACTCAGAAAATCATCACCTACCCTGGATGGGAATCAAAGTCCCTTTCACAGACCATGTGGCCCCATGAAGGAAGATAAGCCCATGATAAAAAGCGGAGCTTCCACCAAGGGCTGGCAGTCACCAGTGTCCGTGACAAAAGATGCCCGGTGGCATCCATCAGCATCGCCGTCACAGATGAGCCTCCTTGTACCAGTTACTTTCACTGCCGTGACAAAATGCCTAACTGAAGCAATGAAGCGACCGAAGAGAGGCCGGGGCGCCATGGCACACGGCTTTCATCCCAGCACTCGGGAGGCGGAGCCAGGAAGATTTCTGTTGGTCGATATAAGGGCACAGACTGTGAGGTGGTTCCCCCACATTAAAGATTAAGCTTCCTTCTTCAGTTAAACTTCCCTTCACACGCCTCTACCAGAAGTGTGTCTCCTAGGGGATCCTGAGGCTAGTCAAGTTGGCAGCAAGGGTTAAGCATCACACTCCCCATGTTGATTTGGAATAAAAATCTCAAATCAAAGTAGACTGTGGACAAAGTAAATGGCGATGCGTATCATATTGAATTGAAGACATTTATATGGTTTTCCTCAAACCCATCTTTATTGTGAAACCACCGTGGGGGACTTCTAGACATCCAGGGGTCCCAATCAATTCAAATCTTCCAAGATGTCATTTCTCTTTGGGCAGCGCTTTGTAGAGGGGGTACATATATACACAGGAGGAGTGTGAAAGTCCAGGTGCACACCCATATGCATGCACTTACCCATGGGGGTCACAAGTGTTTCTTAGGAGCTCTTCCACCATGTGTGTGTGTGTGTGTGTGTGTGTACACTGATGTGGGGGGGGAGCCCATGCACATGTGGGCACATGTGGATTGAAGCCCCAAGCTGATGTCAGGCATCTTATTTAGTTGTTCTTCACTGTATTTTTTGAGGCCGGGTCTCTCACAGAACCTGGAACTTGCCATCCCAGTGAGTCTAGCTATTCAGCTGGCCTTGAGAATCCTCTGTCCCTGCCCCAGAACTGGGATGACAAGTGACCACCATGCCTGTCTGTGTTGCTAGAGTTTTCCTGCCTGGCCCACGGTCAGGATAAATCTCTCTCACCTGCCAGTCCCACAGCCGCTCAGACCCAACCAAGTAAACACAGAGACTTATATTGCTTTCAAACTGTATGGCCGTGGCAGGCTTCTTGCTAACTGTTCTTATATATTAAATTAATCCATTTCTATAATTCTGTACCTTGCCACATGGCTCGTGGCTTACCGGCATCTTTACATGATGCTTGTCCTGGCGGTGGCTGGCAGTCACTCCCTCCGCCTTCCTGTTCTTTTAATTCTCTCTGTTAGTCCCGCCTATACTTCCTGCCTAGCCACTGGCCATACAGTTTGAAAGCAATATAAG
>CABHPH010122244.1:0-21761 GCA_902168325.1 Peromyscus nudipes | reverse complement strand
TTAGTGAAGCCCTCACGATTGACCCACATAGGGCAGGTTGAGCCTGGTTAGGAAGCCTTTCCATCCCTGATATCTGGCCATTACCTAGCCATGCTTTTCTGTCGTTCTAGAGCAGGTTCTCGGAAAGTCATTTGAGTTCAACTCTAATATGTGAAATCAACCTTAAGATAAAAATCAGAGCGGATGGTGCCTAACAACAGAAAATGCTAAATAAAAAAGTGTAGCAAGGTGCAAAATTCCAACACATGTGCTGTTCCAGAAGCAAATGCAGAGGCTGCTTTTTATAGATTTGGAGGGCTTCTATAATAAGATAAACAAGAAGTGCAGGGGTGGGGTCTGTATAAACAATATCCTGCTGATAGGAGAAATGACAGTGTAAACAGGATATAATAACAGTGCCTGCCGAATTCCCAGCATGCTATTTGTAGATTCCGTCACAGTCGCAGCAGCTGCTCCCCCCATGGGTGGATTTTTACCTCTGCGAGAGGCCGGCCAAGATTCTAGCTTCTCACTACAGTGATAGGGTGGTGAGCATAGCCTTGGCTCTAGTAATAAACACATGCATTTCATATTCACTGTCAGTAAACACTGTCAGTAAAATGTTTCCTTAGGCGTTTAAGAATTCCGAAAACAAACAAAAAATGTAATGACCTCTGGGGGAAATTGGGCACACACAGAATAAATGAGTAAATATACAAAGGTTGATGCATGTTATTAGCTGAAGAAATATACTAATTGGTGTCATGTCTTCTGGGAAAAAAATTAATACATGGGAGAAGAAAAGAGTTAGCATCTCTGAATTTTAAGAACTTTATTACAATTGTGTTGATTTGTTTGGGGTAAGCTGATACTGAGTTTGTTCTTTCTGTCAATCATCTTGTGACCCACAGCCTTATTTTCCTTACTTACAGGATGTGGGATTTTGACCAAATAATTGTTCTCTTAGCCTTTGTAACAAAATGTCATAAACTGGGTAGTATACAAACACAGAAAGGTATTTATCATGGTTCTGGGGACCAGAAAACCCTGAGCTAAGGCAGGTTCAATACTTGGGGACTGCCTGCTTTTCTGGCTCATACTCTACTCCTTCTTGCTGTGTCTTCTCATGGTGGAAGGGGTGAAGGTGCAAATCCTGTTCATGAAGGTCTGCCCACGTGACTTAGTTAGCCCCCTTAAAGGCCCCCACATGTGAGCATCATCACCTTAAAGGTGAAGATCTCCAAAGGCTTGGGGTGGGTATAGACAGTCACACTATAGCAACTCCACTTTCCCCCAGTTGTCCAGTTCTAGTCTGCTTTTAAACTTGGATCTAGCAGTTGCACTCCAAGCTATATTCAAACCACTTCCCTTGTTATTTATCTCTAAAATGAAGAATGAAAATATTATATATGCGTCAACTATTTTACAGTTGCAAAAAAAAATTGTATTGCTCTTTTTCTTAATCATAGAACTTTAGACCAGGTGTTATAAACCAACTAAGATATCAGTTTATATTTTTAAAACTAAACTTTATTCTCTAGAGCAGTTTTTAGTTCGCAGCAAGATTGAACATAAAGTTGAGAGACTTCCAGAATACCTTCTGGTCCACCAAGCGTACCCAGTCTCCTCCACTGTCACTGTCCACAGTGGCCCATTGGTTGTAGTTAGTGAACTAACTGTAGTTGATATGTCATATGCTAGGAACTAGCACCCCTAGATGATAGGAGTTCCCCTCTTGGTATTGCACATGCCATGGGGTTTTGACAAAGGTCAACAACGTATGTCGACAACTAAAATACCACACAGGATGATTTCACAGCCCTCAAAGTTATCTGTGCCCTGCCTGTTTGTTCTCTGCTCTCCCCAACTCCTGTAACCGTGGATCTTTGCCAAAGTGTCTTGTCATTGGAGTCCAATCTTGATAGCTTCCAACTGGATTCTGTAGTTACTAACTGCATTTAAGGTTCCTCTGTGTCGCTTCATAGCTCAAGCACTCATTTGCTTTTACTGATGAGTAATATCTGGTTGTCTGGATACCACACTTTATCAATTTCCTACTAGTGGATGTATTACTTTGAAATGTTGTCAATTGTGAATAAAGTTGTTATTAAAAAGTTGAATTTGTATCTAAATTAGGAAGCAGTGTTGCTAGAGCATAAATCAGACTGTGGAATTGTCCTGTTATAATAGTCAGAAATAATTCATTTGCTCATTTGGCAAGACTTTATCAGGATTTCCCTGGCTTAAGTAGACATCCAGTTTGAAAGCTGTCTGTTATCTTTCTACACAAGCAGGCTTCGAGGTGGGAGGTAATGACTGTCTCCAAACTAAATGTTTGGAGTTACAGTTTCTATCCAGAGGCTCTCACACTCGTTCTGAGCAGGCTGTCTGTACCAGCGCTGTAAGTGTTTTGTGTCATGTATTTGGGGCTCTCTCTTGTTTTGCAGCTCCTGAGGACTGAGTTTTCTTCTGTCTTCCTCTTCAAATTCTGGGCAAACATTTTGCTTGTAAAGCCAGCACATGAGGGCATACTACTTTCCTTCACGGGAAGAAGCCCACCTCTTCCATGTGATGCCCATATCACTCTGGTGGTGGCTGAGAAGCTCAAATGCAGAGATTCCTGAGGAAGTGGTTTTAAACCAGCTCTGTGTAGTCACTGCAACCTATGTGTCCCTCTGGGCTTCCATAGTCTCAAGTCCGGTGTGCAGGGTTACAGGTTTCCATGTGGAAGTTAGGTTGGTGGCCAGTCTTACAGTGAGAACCATCTTTCCATTTGAACTTACATCAGAAACCACACTAAACCCTAAGGCTTGCCAGAGACTGCCGGAGACGGTACACAGGTGTGCTTTCCATGTCACACTCGGCAGTTCTCATTTCTGTTTCTTTCATCACCTAAGATTGAAGAGCCAGCTAACAAACCCGTACCTAAGATGTCCCTTTGTGAGATAAATAGTTTCTTATCAGAATGTAATTTTACTTCTTCTTGCCATTAAGTAATAGTAGAATTGAGGTGGTGGGGTGGAGCAATGATGGCTCCCTGAGCAAAGCCTAACGACTTTGAGTTCCATCCTTGGAGCTCACATGGTGGAAGGGGAGAACTGACTCCTGAAGTTGTCCTCTGACTGCCACATGCATGTTGTGGTATGCACCTCACATACACAAATGGTAAATTGTAGTGATATATTGTGTCCCCCAATATAGTGTGTACCCTAATAAACTTATCTGGGATCAGAGAACAGAACAGCCACTAGATTAGACATAGAGGCCAGACAGCGATAAGCAGAGATCTGTCTGGATCTCTGTGACTTCAGGACCACACTGGAAACAGAGCCAGGCATGGTGACACACGCCTTTAATCCCAGGAACTGATGGCAGGAAGCAGAAAGGTATATAAGGCGTGAGGACCAGGAACTTGGGTTTTTAAGCTTTTAGACTTTAGCAGTTCAGCTGAGATCCATTCGGATGAGGACTCAGAAGCTTTTAGTCAGAGGATTCGTGGAAACAGAATCTGATGAGGGGTTGTCCAGGTGAGGTTGGCTGTGGCTTGTTCTGCTTCTCTGATCTTTCAGAATTCACCCCAATATCTGGCTCAGGGTTTTTTTTTTTTATTAATAAGACCATTTAACAATTCATCTTATAGTAACTAAATAAATACATGTAATTTTTCTTTAAAGCTAGGCCTGGAGACTGGAGAAATGGCTCAGCAGTTAAGAGTACTGGCTACTCTTCAGAGGACCTGGGTTCAATTCTCGGCACCCATATGTCAGCTCACAGCTGTCTGTACCTGCAGTTCAAGAGGACCCGACACCCTCACACAGACATGAATGCAGCCAAAACAGCAGTGCACATTAAAGGAAAAAAAAAGCTAGGCCTGGTGACACATGCCTCTAATCCTAGCACTAAGAAGGTGGAGGCCATAGTGTCAGGAACTCAGAATTATCCTTGGTCGAACTCAAGATCAGCCTGAACTATGTGAGGTCAGGCCATAAACAAATAATAAATACTTAAAAAACAAAACAGGAATAAATGTCCAAAGGTTGACACCAATGTCCTAGGAAGAAAGTCAGGAGGTACTTCCTTCAAGATGATAGCTAACCCAAGGCTAAGCTGTACCCATGTGACTGTCCCTAGGTCTCTCAGGCAGATGTGTGGACAGTGTCCTGCTTTTGAGCACATTCACTTTAAAGGGCCTGTCCAAGGTAACATTACCACAGACTTGTCATTGTTCTTTATGAGGAACTCTTAGAAACTGACGGTTTTGATTCTGTATTTAAAAGGCAGGGGGAGTCTTGCTATGTCACCCTGGCTGGCCTGGAATTCACTGTGTAGCTCAGTGTGTCCTCAGTCCCACATCCTCTTGCCTCAGCCTTCTAAATGCTGTGACTTTATAGGTATGTGCTACCGTGGTCTTTGTTTGTTTGTTTTTTCAAGACAGGGTTTCTCTGTGTAGCCCTGGCTGTCCTGGAACTCACTCTATAGACCAGGCTAGCCTCGAACTCACAGAGATCCACCTGTCTCTGCCTCCCACCTTCTGAGATTAAAGGTGTGTGCCACCACCACCCGGCTGTAACAGATCTATTCTCATGTCTTTGTTTTTTGTTTTCTGTTTTGTTTTGGCTCTTGGTTTTTCGTGGGTTTTTTGTTTGTTTGTTTGTTTGAGGTAAAACAATTTTTTTATTTTAATGTTTTGAGTTTGTGTCCTTTTAAAAACTAGAATATGCTATTTTCTATTTGTTTTCTTTTGACAGTTTTTAACAGAAAGATTGCCTTTTACTCCCAATTTCTTCCACTACTTAGTTGAGTTTTGAAGGCTGTTACACCAGTTTGCCTTGATTTTCCCAGGAGATATAATGTCTTTGAAATTTTTGTGTGTGGTGATCTTAAGATTAATATCTGATCATCTTTGTTGGTCCATGTGTTCAGTCTCTGGTTGGCCTTGTCCTTAGGCAAGGGGCTGACATGAGTTCTAGAACCAGTTCTGCCTGGTAGCGATGTGCACCCTCTAGGCCAGACCTCTTTTAAGAGTTTTTATTTTTAGCTGTAATTGATGTGGCACTTAGCAAGTGCTAGATGCTATGCTAAGTGCTTTATGGAATTGAGAAACAGGTGTGAAGTTCCCCAGTTACAGATGAGAAACCAAGGCCCTCGAGGAGACGGCTGGCTAACCCGTCGTGTAGCTTCTTACTCTCTGTAGTCAGGCTTCTTAAGCATAGTCAGGTCAATGCGGAGAGGATTTGTGTAGTCTAGGGCCAAGGATATCACTACAGCTGGGCTCAGAACAGGCTTCATGGAGCTTATCATCTGCTGTCCAGAGAGTAACTTGTCCAGTTCCGTATCCAGCAAGCGACTGAATCACGGCTTTGAATCCAGGCTCTGCTTAATTCTCACCAGCGTTCATTGCTCATTTGTGTCTCCAGATTGACCTTTATGGAGCTAGGCTATTCCAGACTATATATGTCAATCACAGTTTTAATAGTCCTCAACTATATAACATGATCTTAGAGAAGGAATCAATTAAAAAATAAATGTACTCCCCCCGCCCTTTTTGACAGGGGCTTCACTGTTACCAGTGCTGACTTTGAACTCCTGTGCAGAGTCTAGGTTTGTGCCATCTCTCCTGGCCTAAGTTAATTTTCTAAGTTAGCAAATATATTCATGTGGTTTGGATTTCAGAAGGGGTTGTGGTGGGAAAACTCTTTTCTTCCTGTCATTTTGCTCTTGTCCTCCCTGAAGAGGTAAATATTAGTTTCTTTAGAGATATTTTATGCATTTATAAGCAAATAAGTGTATCTGTAAATCTTTTTCTTTTTGTGCCAAGTAGACGACATGCCATATATAGTGTTAGCTGTCTATGTTATTTAACTTGGGAATTATCCCGTATTAGTATGCAAAGAATATTATCATATTTATTAATCAAAAATGTAGTATACCATCATCTAGATAGCATAATTTCAAACAGCTATTAACATTTAACAATTTGATGTTTTTGCCTTTATTCCATGTACAGTAAATGTTAACTAAATACAAGAGGGGGGATAGGTGGGGGGGGAGCGGAGGAGGGATGAAAGGGGACTCTGTGGTTGGTATGTAAAGTGAATTTAAAAAAAATGAAATTTCCACTTGGAGTGTGTGTGTTTGTGCACACACTGGGGAGTAAGCCAGGTCCTTAATGTGTGCTAGACAAGTGCTGTTCCACTGAGCTGTAACAGCTCCGGTATATAACTGTTCTACTTTAGTAACATGTTTTTTGTTTCTCTTTTTAAATTTAAGTTCCCTGGTTTTGACCATGTAATTTATCTTCCAGGAGTTTGATCCTACAGAAATACTTGCTTATATCTCTAAGGATGACGGTATAAGAATGTTTATTGTGTGTGATATGGTAGCAAAAGGCTGTACATAACTTAAGTGTCCATCAGAAGGATGCTAATAGGTAAATTATGACACATTTGCATTGTGTGTAACTGTCAGTCCAGAAAAGAATAAGGCAACTCTGTCTTAAGCAGAGTGAGTGAGAGTTAGCTGGAGGGTGTGAGTGGAAAATGCTTTACTACCTTTACTTTTTTATTTTATATGACATGCATGCATTCTGTGTTTTATAAAAAGAAGCCCAGACCCAATTTTTAAAATATACACCCCATTATAAGTTTAAAGGGATATGTCTTGGCAAGAGTCAGTCTAAGTTACAGCTTGTTTATGTACTGTCTGGCATCAGAATCACAGTAGGATTTTGTTGTTTTTGATTCTAAAGTTCTTCTGTAAGAAAAAACATACATAAAATAAGAGATTCTTCAGGGGGAGCAGAGGAAGAGTTGGAGCAAATTCATTCTACCAGATGTTAAAATATAGCTTATCTAGAATAAGCTAGAATAGTAGTACAGTGTCGTGTTGCTAGATAGGTGGATCAGGTCTAAAGAACGGAGTTCATTAATAGATTTAGGAAATAAGAAAATCCTACTTTTATAAGGGAAGTATTTCAAATACTTTCTTAGAAAATGATTACCCATTCATTTTTCTCTTCAAAATTGAAAAAAATAGAAGTATATGCAAAATGCAAACCAGAAGCATTTTCCATGTCATTGAGCTATATCTATGCTTACACCTATACTAAATATATTTTATATATAAACTGAATAATAGATCTCACATTACTTTTAGAATACAGAGATCCTCTATATAAACACAGTGTGGGCTTCTGATATACAAGACCATGCCATATGTGAAAAGAGGTGATTTTATTCCTTCCTTTGTAATTTAGATGCCCCTGTGTCTTGATATTTGTCTATTATAGAACCTTGGGTCGAATGTTAAAAAGTGGAAAGACTGACCATCCCTTCATTATTTCAAATCTGAGGGGTAGAACTTTCCTCTGTTTTCCATGAAGTGTGATGTCAGCTGTATCCAGGTCATTAGGTTGCTGCTTTCCCTAGTTTGTTGGATAGTCAATATTAGGTCAGTCCAATGCTTTGTTGTATCTAAGATAGTGGCCAATTTTCTTCTCTACCTTTGTAGACTAGTACAGAAGGTTACTTTGGTTGACTTTGATTTATTGAGTGAACGGTATTTTTCCTAGATAAATCCCATGTAGTCATGGTATATTTTTTTTTATGTTGTTGGATTCAGTTTTCTGGTATTTTGTTGAGGATTTTTACATATGCATTCATATGGGATATTGAACCCCAGTCCTCTTTGTTCTGGTCTGTTTGGGGCAGCACTGCTCTCATGGATTGAGTTTGGGGTAGTTGGTAGTTTGTTTTTTGTTTTTTTTTTTTTCCTTAGAATTTTGTTCGCTTCATCTTGATTACAGATCGGGTTGACATACTGCTGTTCACAGACTTTCCTTAGGACCCTTTTTTAATCTCTGCAGCAATAAGCCCCGCCTCACTCATGCATTAATAATTGAGTCATCTTTTTCTTGGTCAGGATATTTGACTGAAGATATTTACAACTTAAGTTTCCATCTAAGCACTGCCTTGGTCGTCCTTCATTACAAAAGTGTGTGTGTGTGTGTGTGTGTGTGTGTGTGTGTGTATGTTGGATTTTTTGTTTCTAATCATCTCAGAGTATTTTATAATTTCCTTATGGTTTCTTTCTTGACTCATTGGTTAGGAAAGTATTGTTTAATTTCTGTATGTTGTTGAATTTCCAAAGGTTTTTTCCTTGTGTTTTCTTTTTCTCGTTGAACTCAGGATCTCATGCATATTAGGCATGTACTCCACCACTGTTACTTATTCCAGATTTCATGGCAATTGGGGAACATGCTCTGTTTATTCCTTCTGGAATAGTGTCACCCCTTCTGGATACTGTTACATGCACACTTCCCCTGTAGTTTGAGGACTGAGGGACATGTCATTCCCTAAAGAAGAGTAAATGTCACCTTAGTAAACATTTGAGAATGATGTGTTTTCCTCATGTATTGGATAGAATGTTAGGCTTTGTTTCTTGCTCATGTGTTGTTTCCTTATTGCTCTGTAATTACTTTATTTCTGGAAAGTGGGGTATTGCATCACCATGTGTTGCTGTGTGTCACAGTCTTATCTGTTTCTCCCTTCAGTTCTCATTAGTTTTTTGAGGTTCTGTTTGATGTGTGTATGTTTTTAGTTATAGCTTCTTTTTTTTTTTTTTTTTTTTGGTTTTTCGAGACAGGGCTTCTCTGTGTAGCTTTGCGCCATTCCTGGAGCTCACTTGGTAGCCCAGGCTGGCCTCGAACTCACAGAGATCTGCCTGCCTCTGCCTCCCGAGGGCTGGGATTAAAGGCATGCGCCACCACCGCCCGGCTAGTTATAGCTTCTTATGCATTGACTGTGTGATTGTGTTCAAGGCAGTCTCACTATGTAGCCCAGGCTTACCTGGAACACTTGATTATACTGTCCTGACCTCTAAAGTTCCAAGATTACAGGCATGTGCTACATGTAGTCCAGCTCTGTGAATTCTCCCAACATTAGAAGATACTCTTATTTTTTCTGTAGTATTAAGATTTATATTACAGATTATTCTGTCTGGCAGTAGCTGCTGTCTACATGATCTGTTTTATCCAATCTTGTTTTCAACTTATTTGTCTTTGAATTTGAAACCTGTGTCATATAGACAGCATATAGCTGAACATATATTTATTCTTCTCTCATACAATACATTCTAACTGCAGCTTCCCCTCTCTCCACTCCTTCAGTTGTCCCTCACATCCCCCCAGAAACGAGCAGGTCTCCCAGTGATATCAGCCGAATGAACATGACACAGCAAGATACAATAAGACCAGGCACAAACCCTCAAACTCATATCAAGGCTGGTGAGGCAACCCACTAGGAGGAAAAGGGTCCCAAGAGCAGGCAAAAGAGTCAGAGAAACCCCCACTCCAACTGTCAGGAGTCCCTCCAAAACACCAAGCCAACAACCATAACACATATGCAGAGGACCTAGTGTAGACCTATGCAGGCTCCAGGATTGCCGCTTCAGTCTCTGTGAGCCCCCATGATCTCTGCTTAGTTGGTTACATGGGCTGTGCTCTCCCAAAAGTTGGGAGACTTTTAATGACTGTTTCTATTTCCTTAGGGGTTATAGGTCTATTAAGTTGTTTATCTGATCTTGATTTAACTTTGGAAAGTGGTATCTATTGAGAAAGTTATCCATTTCTTTTAGATTTTCCAAGTTTGTAGAGTACAGATTTTTAAAATATGACCTAATAATTCTTTGGATTTTCTTGGTATCTGCTATTATATCCCCCTTTTGTTTCTGATTTTGTATATAAAGAATTTTGGATATTCTCTCTCTGTCTTTTAGTTAGTTCGGGTAAGGGTTTGTCTATCTTATTGATTTTTCTCAAAAACTGACTCTTTGTTTCATTGTTCTTTGTATTGTTCTCTGTTTCTATTTGATTGATTTCAGCCATCTACTCCTCTTGTGTGTGCTTACTTCTAGAGCTTTCAGATGTACTTTCTTTTTTTGGGGGGGGGTGTTGAGACAGGGTTTCTCTGTGTAGCTTTGCACCTTTCCTGGAACTTATTCTGTAGCCCAGGCAGGCCTTGAACTCACAGAGATCTGCCTACCTCTGCCTCTCAAGTGCTGGAATTAAAGGCGGCTGTGCCAACCCCTGGCTCGCGCTCTTGCGTGCGCTCTCTCTCTCTCTCTCTCTCTCTCTCTCTCTCTCTCTCTCTCAATTTATTTTATGTGCATTGGTGTGAAGGTGTCAGATCCCCTGGAACTATAGTTACAGACAGTTGTAAGCTGACATGTGGGTGCTGGGAATTGAACCTGAGTCCTCTGGAAGAGCAGCCAGTTCTCTTAACCGCTGAGCCATCCCTCCAGCCTCCCAGATGTACTCTTAAACTGCTAATATGAGATCTCTCCAATTTTTTAATGTAGGCATTTAGTGCTGTGAACTTTCCTCTTAGCACCACTTTCATTGTGTCCCGTAAGTTTAGGTATGTTGTGTATTTTCATTCAATTTTAGAAAGTTCTTAATTTCTTCCTTTATTTCTGTCTTGACTCGGTTTTCATTCAGTAGAGAAGTATTCAGTTTCCATGAGTTTGTATGTTTTCTGTTGTTTCTGCTGTTGTTGGAATCCAGCTTTAATCCCTGGTGGTCTGGTAGGTGCAGAGGGTTATTTCCATTTTCTTGTATCAGTTGACACTTGCTTTCTGACCGAGTATGTGGTCAATTTTGTAGAAAGTTCCATGAGGTGCTGAGAAGGTATATTCTTTTGTGTTTGGGTGAAAAGTTCTGTAGATATTTGTTGGTGAGATGGGGTATTCAAGTCTCCCACTATCAATGTGTGAAGGTGAATGTGTGATTTAAGCTTTAGGAGTGTTTCCTTTACAAATAGAGGTGCCCTTGCATTTGGGGAATAGATGTTGAGAATTGAAATGTCGTCTTGGTGGATTTTTCCTTTGATAGTGTTAAATATCCTTCCCCCGTCTCTTTTGATTAATTTTGGTTTGAAGTCTATTTTGTTAGATTGCTTGCTTCTTAGGTCCATTTGCTTGGAAAATCTTTCTCCAGCCCTTTATTCTAAGGTAATGTCATCTTTGATGTTGAGGTGTGTTTTTTGTGTGCAGCAGAAGGATGGATCCTGTTTTCACATTCATTCTGTTAGTCTATGTCTTGTTTGTTTGTTTGTTTGTTTGTTTGTTTTTCGAGACAGGGTTTCTCTGTGTAGTTTTTTGGTGCCTTTCCTGGATCTTGCTCTGTAGACCAGGCTGGCCTCGAACTCATGAAGAACCACCTGGCTCTGCCTCCCGAGTGCTGGGATTAAAGGTGTGTACCACCACCGCCCGGCGTCTGTGTCTTTTTATTGGGGGAATGAGTCCTTTGATATTGAGAGATAACAATGACCAATGATTGTTAATTCCTTTTGTTTTATTGGTGGTGGCGGTTGGTGGTGATGTGTGTATGTGCTTCCCTTATTTTGGTTTTGCTTGTGTGCAGTTATTTATTTCCTGTATTTTCATGGGTCCTTGGGTTGGACTCTTCCTTCTAGTACCTTCTGTAGGGCTGGCTTTGTAGATAGCTACTGTTTAAATATGACTTTATCATGGATTACAAAGTTTTCTCCACCTATGGTGATTGAAAGTTTTGCTGGTTATAGTAGTTTGGGCTGGCATCTGTCGTCTCTTAGAGTCTGCAGGACATCTGTCTAAGCCCTTCTGGTTTTTAGAGTCTCCATTGAAAAGTTGGACGTAATTCTAATAGGTCTGCCTTGTTATATTACTTGCTCGTTTTTTCCTTGTAGCTTTTAATATTCTTTCTTGGTTTTATAACAAAATCTCCCCAGGTGCCTGCCCTGAGGAGATTTTTACCAGGGTCCAGAACAGAAGCTACAAGTGGCTAGGCTTCTAATCTGAGGGATAATAAATGAATCTAAGCACACTGAGTTCTCTAGTCCATCACTTTATTCTTCTAAATAAATTGTATTTACACAGTTTCTTTTCTGTTCTCATACTTAGCTCCTCTAAGTCCCTTCTGCTGTTCTCTCATATCTATCTAATTCTTTCCATCTCCGTCCTCATCTTTACTCTTCTCAATCAATTCCCCCCAGTGCTCTCAGAGAACCAGTGTATATACACAAACAGTCATTCTTTGGCAAAGCAATGTGAGGCTTGAAGTTTTCAGGGTTGCAGAGAGAGGTGATAAGGATCCACACATAAAGCAATAATTGTCAGCTTCCAATTACAACCCAAAAAGGGGAGTGACTGAAGGGGAATTCTCAGGTAGGGTCAACTAAAGGCTAAGATCAATTAGGAAATTCTAAAAAGTAATTTATGTGCTCAAACTATAATCTAGAAGTGGTTAGGTAATATGTTAGGAGTTTGTATATGTCAGTATAAGTCACTAATAAAGTAAAACGTTTTTGCACAAGAAACGAAGCACCTATCATCCGCCTGGCCTTGTCAGAAATCTCCCTTGGTCAGTGGGAAATAACTACCTTAACTCAGTAGCTAGCAAGTGGCTAAAACATCATCCCAGGAATGTGAGCAGTAAATCTCTTAAGTTAGGGTCTTGTGTAAATAACCCAGGGTGAGGTTAAGGAGTTAAGGATTTAATTGCTAGTAGTTATTTTCTCTTATCTGTAAGTGAGATGAGCTAATGTTTATCTATGTGCAGTTTTGTCCTTGAAAAAAGGTATCTTTGCTGAAATACTTTTGTCCAGAGAATGGCCCTGGCCAGATGTATGTTAATGAAAAATAAACACAGCTGGGGCCAGTTATCCAATTAGCCCAAATGTATAGGGAAAGTTGTGCCCAAGATTGAGATGCAGTCATGAGATTACATGTACACATAACATGGAAATGCACAGTAAATGGGGAGAATCATAGCTGTTATTGCACAAGAAGTTTACAACAAGAATCAGCCAGTTCATTCAAAAGGCAGTAATTCCATAACGCCTTGCGTGATGGTTTCCTCTAACAGAACCCTTAGTTCTGATAGGTTGACCTTCTGAATGCTAGTTGTCACCTGCTTTATACTTCTATGGTCTTTTGCTACCAGCCACTCTCAATAGTTTTATATGTTTAGTGTTTTGATTATTATGTGGTAAGGGGACTTTCTTTTCTGGTCCAATTTATTTGGTGTTCTATAAGCTTCCTATACTTTTATAGGCATCTCCTTCTTTAAGTTAGGGACATTTTCTTCTATGATTTTGTTGAAAATATTTTCTGGGTCTTTGAGCTGGGTTTCTTCTCTTTCTTCTATTCCTATTAATCTTAGGTTTGATCTTTTCATATTTTCCCAGATGTCCTAGATATCTTTGGGTTAAGAATTTTTTAGATTTACCATTTTCTTTGACTGATGTATCCATTTCTTCTATCATATCTTCAGTGCCTGAGATTCTGTCTTCTGTCTCTTGTTTTCTGTTGGTGAAGCCTGCCTCTGTAGTTCCTATTGGCTTATCTAGATTTTTCATTTCCAGAATTCCCTCAGTTTGTGTTTTCTTTATTGCTTCTATTTCCAGTTTCAGGTCTTAAACAGTTTTATTCATTTCCTTCAACTGTTTGTTTTTTCTTAGCTTTTTTTTGTTTTTGTTTTTGTTTTTTGTTTTTGTTTGTTGTTTATTTTTGGTTTTTTTTGAGACAGGGTTTCTTTGTGAAGCCTTGTCCTAGAATTCACTCTGTAGACCAGGCTGGCCTCAAACTCACAGAGGTCCACCCACCTCTGCCTCCCAAGTGCAGAGATTAAAGGCATGTGCCACCACCACCTGGCTTTTTCTTGGCTTTCTGTAAGAGATTTATTTATTTTCTCCAATTTTTTGTTTTTTTCTTCCATTTCTTTAAGGGATTTATTCATTTCCTCTTAAGGGCCTCTATCATCTTTATAAAGTTTTAAAGTCTTTTTCTTGTGCTTCAGCTGTGTTGGAATATGCAGGGCTTGCTGTAATAGGAAAGCTGGACTCTGGTGACAACATACTGCCTTGGCTGTTGTTGATTTTGTTTTTACATTGGTGTTTAGGCATCTGGGTTTGGGGTGATTATAGGTCTAGGTGCTGATTTCTGAGTTTGCCTTGTTGGATGGATTTCTTCTTGGTTTCTGTTTCCTCGCTGGTCTTCTGGCCAGTGTGGCCTGTGAGTGAGCAGGGGTCTCCACCCAAATTGGCGTCTGGGACAGGGTGACAAGAAGGGGTAGGGCAATTGGGGATAGATTGAGGGGGCACTGAGAGAGTGGGAGGGGCCTGCAGGCAGGCAACCTACCTGGAGTTCTGGCAGCCAGTGTGGCCTCTGGTTGAGCAGGCCATACTTGAATATATAGTGTTTTTTATCTGTTCTGCCAGCTTCTGTCTTCTTTTAGAGTGTTTAATCATCAAGATTTAATGTAATTTAATGATAGACATGATTTGTATCTACCTTGTTCACTGTACATCTTGTGCCTTTTAGTTCCTTTTTTTGATTACTTCCTCTTTTTGGTAAGTGGATATGTTCTAGGGTATAAGTTTAAATCCTTTGTTATTTGTTATAAAGTTTGAGTTATTCTTTTGGTAATTGTACTAAGGATTTCTATTGGCATGTTAATCTATAATAATACAGTCCAGATAAATATCAACTTAATTTCAATACAACTTTACTCTTACATAGCTTCCTTTTTTTCTTGTTTTGTGCCATTATTGTCCTACACATTGCATACTAATTAATACATGTGTTCATTAATTTAAATATGTAATTATTGTGTTATACTTTTCAATAAAATTGGAGCACAGGGGACTAAAAAAATACCTGTGTCTTTTCTGTTGATGTATGTAGTTTCTTTCTTGGCATCACAGCAGTAGCAGGAGGCATGACAAGCAGAGCTGCTCACCTCATGGCAGCCAGGAAGCAGGGAGACCACAGCACTGGGGACATATACCCTTCCAGTGTATACTCTTAAAGACCTGGTTCTGCCAAGTGGGCCTCACCTCTCCAAAGCCATCTGCTGGGGACATTTTTAGATGTATCTGGTACCACCATTACCTTTTCTGTCTTCAGGGCATCCAAGCTCCTGTCTAATGTCCTTTCATTATACCCTGGTAAATCCTTTATATATCCATTTCGGGAAAGCACTGTGGCTTTACTTTTGTCCCTCAAGCAATATCCTAAGTTTCCTTCCCATGGCTTCTCTGAGAAGCCCACTTCTAGCTCTAGTGAGCATGCTTTGTACATAATGTTTCTTTTGCTTTCATCTTTTTATCTTTGTTTTAAAAAAAATTGATTACAGTTTTGTTAATTTTGTGTTCATGGGTAGAGGCACAGGTGTGCCATGGCTCCTCGGTAGAGATCAGAAGGCAACTTGTGGGAATTGGTTCTCTCCTTCTAACACGTGGATTGGACTCCTATGGCTTGAACTCAGGATGCCAGACTTGGATGGCGGTACCTTTATGTGCTGAGACATCTTACCAGCCCTGTTTTGGGGTTTGAGAGATTTATGATGGTTGTAGGTGTGAGTTTTTGGGTTAGCATACTTGAAGATCACTGGGCAGCTTTAAAATGTTAAGGTTTTTCATCCAATTTTCAGTGATTTTAGTCATTATTTTCTCAGTGTTCTCTGTTTACTTTTGTGTATCCTAAGAGTCTCATGTGTGTTTGGTATGTGTGGTGGTATCCTACATGTCTGTGAAGCTTTGCTCGTGGTGCTGTTCCTGTGTCCAGTTCCCATAGTATGTCATCTCAGGTGACCTTTGCAGTACAGTGGTGACTGCCTCTGCTACTTCCTGTCGGCTGTGGAACCCTGCCAGTGAACTTTTCATTTCATTTATGCTTCTGAACTCCAAATTTTCTGTGGGATTCTTCCATAGAGTTACTGTCTGTCCCTGTTGATAGTTTTTGTAGGATAAGATGTTTTTCTCCTCCTTTTCTGTAGTTCTTTTGACTGTTCCTTTTAGTTCTGTGCATATATTTAAAACAGTTGGTATAAATGTTTGTGAAAGAAGTCCACCATCTCAGTTTCTCTACAGACACTTTTTTCTGTTGTTGAATTGTGTTTTGTTATGTTGTGTTGTTTGGTTTTTGATTGATCTGATTGATTGGTGTCTCACTCTGTGACCTGAATTGGCTTTGAACACTTGGTAATCTTTCTGCCTCAGCCTCCTGAGTGCTGGAATTAGAGCATGAGTCACCATGACCAGCTTCAGGGTCCCTTTTTATTGAGTGTTTGTTGTTGTTGCTGTTGTTGTTTTTTAAGACTTACTTATTTCTATTGTGTGTGTGTGAATGATGTGCACCCATGGAGGCTGATGCACCTGGTGCCCATGGAGGCTACCAGAGGGTGTTAGATCCCCTGGAACTGGAGTTACAGATGATTGTGAGCTGCCTTGTAGGTGCTAAGAACCAAACCTGCACTGTGTGCCTTTGATCATTTGCACAGATCTGAAAAGGGTGACTTTGAGAACATTTGTCAGAGCCTTTGTGGAAGCTGTTTGCTTTCTTTCCTTTCATGGAGGAAAGAGATTTCACTGGTAGAGATTCTTGCTGTACTATTTCCACTGACTTTACTCGAACAGATCCTGAAGGAACGGTGACCCCAATTTTATCCCTGTAACATTGTCCTCCAAGTGTGAAACTGGGGCACAGATACTCAGGTAGATAAGGCCTGGCTAATACAGCACCAATCAACCTGTACTAGTAAGAACTCCAAGATGAGCTCGTAGCCACCAAGAGTTAAGCTGAAAATGTGAAATTTATATATTGAGTGGAAAACAGAACCAAGAAGAGGCAAGAAGAAATCTGTATTTTGAGTCACACCGTGATCATACCATACACATTTTTCAAAACTCATTGTATGCATAGGAATTTGCTCTTTGTAGAATATACCTCAGTTTACAACAGACATACAGGGCTTTAGAATTGGAAAACTGGGAGATGAGAAACTCTCAATCCATTTAAACCTAGACCTGAGTAAGCAGCAGTGGGAAGTCTGGGTCAGGACAGAGTGAATATGCTGAGTAAAGATCAGAAGATGGGTGTGAAGGTCACAGTGAAGGCGAAGGTCACAGAGCCAAAGTGTGTGTCTTAGTCATCTATTGCTGCATAAACCTTTATCCCAGAATTTATTAGCATCTTGAAACATAAGCCTTTAATATTCCAGACAGCAATATAGGTCAGAAATACAGCAGCAGCTTAGCCAGGTTGTTTAAGCTTTAGCTTAAAAACTGAATCTGACACCCTCTGGTAGCCTCCTTGAGCACCAGGCACACATGTGGGTGCACATCATTCACACACACAATAGAAATAAGTAAGTCTTAAAAAACTGTCAGGCTGAAGAGCAATTGAATTCCAGGCCAGACTGGACTACACCACCCCCGAAACAAGACCAAAACCAAATGCACAAAAAAGAAACCCACTACCCTCAAACTAGAGCTAAATTAAATACTTTTATTTAAAAAAAAACAAAAACAAAAAAACTGTCAATAAAAAGGGACCCTGAAGCTGATCATGGCGACTCGTGCCCTAATCCCAGCACTCAGGCTGAGGTAGAAAGATTAAGTGTTCAAAGCCAACTCAGGCTACAGAGTAAGACACTGCCTCCAGTCAATCAAAAACCAAACAACGAAACATAACCAAGAGTAATACAACAGAAAGAAGTTCTTACAAAACATAGCTGGAGGTCTCATGAGGTTGCTGTCACCTGGGTTAAGTGAGAGTTAGATATATAATGTAGAAGATGGAGAAAATTCTAAGACATGGGACAAAAGTAAGTCCCTTAATATGTGTAGAAACCTAAATGTATGCTCTTAATACTATACATATGCATGAGTTTATGTGTTACACGTATTGAAAAAGTCTTATGCATTCATACCAAATAAACAAGGATGATTCTAAGGTAGAAAATAAGAAAGTGGAGAGGAAAGAAGTGTTTTTTGTTTTGTTTTGTTTTGTTTTGTTTTGTTTTGTTTTGTTTTAAAGAAGTGTTTTTCTATGTGTGTTCAATACACTTGAATTTTTATAGAGAATTGTGTTTTAGCTTAGAAATTGAATCATGAGCTTGGTAGTGACGCATACTTATTATTTTTTTTTTTTTCGAGACAAGGTTTCTCTGTGTAGTTTTGGTACCTGTCCTGGATCTTGCTCTGTAGAGCAGGCTGGCCTCGAACTCACAGAGATCCGCCTGGCTCTGCCTCCCTAGTGCTGGGATTAAAGGCGTGCACCACTGCCACCCGGCTGACACACACTTATTATAATCTATCACTCAATAGGGCTAAGTAGGAAGATTGTAACATGAATCTTAAAAGGTCTTATAATAAAAAAAAAAAAAACAAAAAACAAAAACCCAGAGCCAGATATTGGGGTGAAAGCTGAAAGATCAGAGAAGCAGAACAGCCAGCCACTAGCTTACCTCTACGAAATCATCAGCCTCAAGAAAGGGAGTTCCTGTTTCCTCACGCCTTATATACCTTTCTGTGTCCTGCCATGCTACTTCTTGGGATTAAAGGCATGTGTCACCACTGCCTGGTTCTGTTTCTTTCATGTAGCCCAGTGTGGCCTTGAACTCACAGAGATCCAGACCTACCTCCCGAGTGATAAGATTAAAGGTGTGTGCCACCACTGCCTGACCTCTGTGTCTAATTTAGTGACTGGCTCTGTCCTCTTATCCCCGGGTAAGCTTTATTGGGGTACACAATATATCACCACAGAAGATTATTGTTCAAGACAGGCTTGAGACACATAGTAACTTCCAGGCCAGCCTGGGCTATCCAACGAGACTCTGACTCAAATATAACAAAATATATTTAAATGTCTCTGATTGCATTATGGAAGTAAATTAGAGAGGTGGTAGCAGTTGTGCAGTAGAAAATTGCTGAGGGATGTGCAGTGGTCTAATTTAAGAAGGACATTCATGAGGACTTTATATTTTATGGTTTTGAGGTGGCTTATTGTCATCAGAGTTGTTGCAGTTGTCCAGGTAAAAGAGGCTTAGATTCCAAAATGCAGGAATGATGACTCGAAGGAGGAAATTTGGTAAAAATGTAAGAGTTAGGGGAGAGAGTGGGTAAAACTGAGCTAGCTCATGTAGGAAGACAAGCAGATGAGGGGCGTGGATTTAGGAGACTGGGTTATGGTTGAGAGCCCTCTAGTGGAAGGGAGCAGGGTGTTTAAGCGTCTGATCGCAGCCCATAAAGCTGAAGTTTGGAAGGTGGTGTGAGTGGAGCCTTAAGACTGTTTCCACTTCCTTTGGATACAAGGGGTTACTTTCAGGGGTTGTTTTGGTCATTGTATGTAAATTATATGTAAATTTGTCATTGCTTCTGCCCTACCAGAGGTAGAAAAGAGGAGGATTTGAAGAGCTGAAACTTTTATAGAGATTTTCTTCCACAGCAGGGAGGGGAGTGTCAGGGAATTTTTCTCCCAAGGGAAGTGGCAGAGCTGACAAGCAGTAAAGAGCAGCTCCTGGGACCTGAATGCCAAGTCCCACAGAGCTTTTAAACCAGCCTGGAAGTTGGGTCAAGGACCCTTGAGAAAAACCGTTTCCAAGTGTGACCTTTGCTGTTTATCCGTCTGTTTTGCAATACCCCCTTTGGAAAGTGGCTTGCTTTACTGGATTATTTTCTGCATTATTTTCTGAATCTGAGGTGAGTCAGGAGGACAGCCTGTATCACTTGCTCCTCTCTTTGTTTTATTGAATTCATAATTGCACAGAGAAAAAATTGTGATGACATTTTTTTAAGTTGGTCACATGAATTGCAGACAAGAGGCAGAAGTGACCTTCTTTTATGAGTCTTCATTCACTTTAATTGCAGCATTTCTAAAAGAACCAACAGAAACTATGATAGTCAGTGTCAGAATCCAGAAATTACAGCATTTATAGAAAGATCAAGGAAGCTTTAGAGGTGGAAGTATAAGAAAAGTTTACAATTTTAGATTTATAGTGTGTGCCTGTAAGCTTTTGATTATATAAATATAAATGTTATACAGACCATATAAGATTTTATGTTCATAAAAGTATATACTTTATGATTTATATCAAGGGTATATTTACATATTAATGTATATTCTATCTACCTTTTAAATTTTAAAAACTCGTAGGACTCTTTTTAAATTTTATGTACAGTACGTGACAACTTGACTTTTATAAAGTAGAGACACCCACCTTCCACATCAGTAAAGGGCGACACTGGCCACTGCATAAACAAACCTTCATCCTCAACCTTTTCTTTTCCTACATGGGTACCAGTATGTTGATTTGCATCCCTATAGATAGTATGGTATATGGCCTTTGGGTGTCTGCTGTTGGGAAACAGCATTGTTTCTGTGAAGTCTACCCAGTGGGTATGTAGACTAGTAGTTTATCCTCTCCCTGTTGCTATGGCAGTCTGAAGTAGAAGACACAGATATCATAGTGTATGCATTCTGTAGCTGATGCATTCGGCTTTTGAGCCAGGGACTGCTCTGTGTAAATGCACATTTATGAGGCTTCTGGTGCATGTCTTTTGAGTAGATTTGTGCTGGATAAGTACTCATTCCTGTGGGCTATATATCCAGAGTTCACCTTTCGTGGATACTGTCGATTTGTTTCTGAAAATAGCTGCCATAGATGAAACCCAGGGTCATGCTAACACTAAGTATTAATGGTTTGTTATTGTTAGATTAGTTTTGGGTTTTTTGTAGCTTTTAAAAAAACATTAAATGCATGGCAGTATTTTGTCATGAAAATAAATATACTGTAACTTGATATCCTTTGGATGGGCTTTTGCTCTCTGACACAGCATGGCCAGCTAGCACCCCTACCTTGTGGGTTCTATGGTTCAGTCTGTGTGTGTGTTCTAATGTGAGGAAGATTTAATGTTCTCATACATCCTTTTTCTAACTATTTCTAACTAACAATATTTTTTTAACTTCCCTGTTTTTTTTTGTTGTTGTTGTTTGTTCGTTTGTTTTTTAACTGATGTGGTAACAGCTGGAAATCCATAATTTTATTTGGTTGGCAAGAAAATGGGTTTTGATTTCATGGAAACAGGGTTTCTCTATGTAGCTCCGGCTGTCCTGGAACTCACCTGGTAGACCAGGCTGGCCTCAAACTCAGAGATCTACCTGCCTCTGCCTCCCAAAGTCTGGGATTAAAGGCGGACACCACCACTGCCCAGCCATTTTCTTCACTCTTATTTGAAGAGTAGTATAAAAAAATATGCCATGATGCCTGAAACTAGATTTTGTTGAAAATATTGCCAAACACAGCTAATTTAATTATCCAGAATAATCAGCGTTCTTTTCTAGCAAGCACTCAGCACTAGCTGCTAGCACCTGCGTCACACGGCCCTTTGACCACTGGGAAACAGCTCTGGGAATTACTTCAAAAAGAGAGTCTAGAGAAGAACCGGCTCCCACAAGTTGTCCTCTGACCTCGTGCTCTGGACACACACACACACACACATAAGAAGAAAAGTAAAACTTTTTAGTCAGAGAACTTTCCTTCATAGTCTACCTTTTAGCTTCTCCTCCCATGTTCTCAATGGTGGTCTTCTAATAGGAATTGCTGAGTGTCTAAAAAACCCCGAGGCCTTGCTTTTAGTTAACATTTGATAATGTCATGGTAGCCTGCCTCCTGTTGAGCACCAAAGCTTTAAACAGCTGTTGGCACAGTGGTGTTTGGCTGTGTCCCATTGCCACAGGGAGTATGTTAACCCTTTGGAGCAGTAGTTCTCGACCTTCCTAACCTGTGACCCTTTAATACAGTTCCTCGTGTTGTGGTGACCCCAACCTTAAATTCCATTGCTACTTCATTACTGGAATTTTGCTACTGTTATGAATCATAATGTAAATATCTGATAAGCAGCATATTAGGATCATGATCCACAAGTTGAGAACCACTGCTTGTCATAGCCAGATGATCTTTT
>CABHPH010122243.1:0-14462 GCA_902168325.1 Peromyscus nudipes | reverse complement strand
GACTTGAGCTTGTCATATTGGATTGCTTACTAAAGGGAGCAATGAAATAGAAGCACTTAGGTCTTAAGTGGATATTTTACCAGCTCAAAATTACTACCCATTCATAAATCAGCAAATGCACACTCTGTTTACTAAACTGTGACCTTGTGACCCAAGCACTTACATGCTTTCTACACATCTCTAAGTTACATGGGGGAGACTTGGGGATGTGCTAACTTAATAAGCCTGGTTTTATTGTTCTGTCTGGAATAAAATAACTTTGATCATGAACAAGACTACTGATACAGCACACTGAAATTTATTATTATTATTATTATTATTATTATTATTTTATCCAGCACTCATCTTCAAGGCCATGGCTTCCTACTGCCCCATAATGGATGTTAGATGGCATCCATAATAGGTAACATGAATGTTACAAACACCTGCCCTATATATCTGGCCAAGTAGTACTCCCTACCTGGTAGGGAGATGTCTACAGAATAGCTGTATTACGATGTCAACTGGCAAGTCCCCTGAGCGCATGATTAAAAATATTTTAGATGTACATTGAAATCATGAAATATTCATTATATGTTGCAATTATCAGTGCATTGTGGCTTTTTTCTTCTGCTGGAAAGAAAAGCAGTATTCCCCCACCCCACTGAATTATTGACACTTTGTGTCTTAAATGAGGGTGATATTTAATGATGACTCCTTTAAAATTACACATCCAAGGATTCCATAAACTCCCACAAAGTAGAAAGATAAAATTTCCATTATAGTATCACTTTTGACAATCAATAAGATTCATTAAAATGACAAAATACAAGGAAGAGGTGACCCCGCCAACATCACGCGGTGATTTCTCATTAAAGCAGACAGCGAGCAATTTCAACAGGAGATTAATAGAAATAATGTATGGATTCTGCCCTGCCTCCTTGCTGATTTGCATTATGCTATGTAGTTGAAACAACAGGGGGAAATGCAAACGCGGTCACATGATTAATGCGGAAATTCCAAACCTCCAGCTACTGTTGATCACATATGCACAAGACCACACTTGGGGAAGAGAGGCAGAGACCCTTCCTGTTCTCTCCTGTTTGGGTCATTTCAGAGACTAAGGTTTACTTTTGAGGGCAAACAGTGTTTCTCAAACTGTATGGTTTTTCAAGTACAGCTTTCTTCATCTGAAAACTGTGTTTTTGCCTGTTCTTGGTTTTTCCCCCCACTATTTGGGGAGATTTTCTGCCTCATCCTATAGGATCAAGGCTTTGGAGATCTTTATTTCACAAAGACTAACCAGGGAGATCTTTTAGGGCTTGGAAGAACACGTAAGGACGACTCAGCTCTGCCGCTTCACACAACATCACCAACACAAGAGGCTGAGCTTGCACTGCCTGGCTTTGGGTTACTGGACACCACATCTCACAGGGCCAAGAAGGTTCTTAAGGGGAGAAAGCATTACCAAGTTAACAAAACACTATGTCACAAATCAAAGGATGGATGGTTAGTGATGGATCTCCTTCCTGTGTACAAATAGGCCAGAGATCGATCGTGTCAGATGGTTGAAAACCAAAAGAATAGGAAGGATCATATTTTCTACTCTTTCAGCATCCTCAAGATTCAGTTGAGTGGCCATGACCGTGGTGGAGCAATACTGTTCCATACATAGGAAATTAAAGTCACTGTGATGTCTCCGGGGGCTCCAGTGTCTCCCCTATGCATCTGCTGTCCCCATATGGGCTCTCAACGTTGAAGGAGAGGCAGAGACAACATACTTGTTGTTGGTCTCCAATTCTACCTACATGAAATAACTTTTCTGAGAGCTGTTACCACTGCAAGTAGACACACTACCCACTGGTGATTCACAAATTATATTTCCATAGAGCTACCCATAGTAGGTCTCATTGTAGAACTGGTACTATGTAATCTGTAGATACCAGTTTTCAGCAATGCATGAGAGTTCAACAAAACTAAAAGAATATGATCACCTTTAGCACAGAAATACCTATACTACAACCCTCCATGTCTTACTGTCCCTCTGAATTGACAAAGTACAGAAAATAATTTGATGACATAATATTATGCTATATTTTTGGCAAATGTAATATATTTCAGATATAATATTCTTCAAATAAAACCTCTCATTTTATCCTCACAAAAATCCTTTCAGAGAGTTACACTTAGATTATTCTTCATTTTGCAGAATACAAAAAATAAAAAATAAAAAATAGGATTCTACCCCCAGCTAATAAGTGGAAGGATTTTGTGGGAAGAAGGCAGACTCAGAAAACTGGGTCACTTTTCTCACATTGAAAAGAAAATGATGGTGGACAAGAGAAGCTATGCAGGCATGCCCAGAGGGCATCCTCTAAGGGTGAGGGTGAGTCAGAGGGAGGCTGGCATCTGTTCTGTCTACATTGCACACCCTCTCACAGGTTGTTGAAGATGATGAGATTCAAGGTAGGCAACATATTTCATCTTCTCCCTACTCTATGCCACATGAGAAGGAACATTAAGAAGCCACTGGTATAAGAGTCAAGTGTCCGTGTGACCCATCACTGTTGAACTGATTAAAAAAAAAAAAACAAAAAAAAAACTCAGGAATGTAAGAGAAAAGGTTCTCTGGGCTTCAGTGTTCTCGCTTAGTTTGCACAGTGTCCCTTCACTTCCAGATTTACTCTGAACTAATTGGCCTTTTTTTTTTTTTTGCTTATTAACATACACAAAGCATCTTTCTTGCCGTCAAGAAGGCATCCTTCACTGACCTTCAAGTTTACATAGCACAGGATCCAATGCTGTGCAGCCAAAGTATCCCCAACCTTTTCACAACTAGATCTCTTTCCTGAAAACTGCACAATGCACATAATGCATAAACATGTGAAGCAGTAACTTTATGATGTTCAATACTATTACCGCATGAATTATTAAACAATGAAGGCATGATACTTAAAACAACAATTAAAGCTTCTATAACCCATTATATGTATCATATACCATTTGCTACAACAAACTCAAGGGAGATATTAACTTTATTATAGTATATCTAGTGTTATAAAGCTTGTAAGAAATTATAACAATTGTAATAGAGCCTAGTTATCCCTTAGAAATTTTCCACATTCTTTCCCTTTGCAGATATATTTCAACAGCATATCACTAAATAACATAATACATATATGTATATGATTTAATTGAATATATTTAAGTGTAAGTGTGTGTGTGTGTGTGTGTGTGTGTGTGTGTGTGCATGTTTGTGAATGAAGATGCCTATGGAAGTCAGAGGCATCAGATCGCACTAGGAACTAGTTTACAGGCTGTTGTGAGCTGCATGACATACATATTAGGAACCAAACTCAATTCCTCTGCAGGAGCAGTATGCACTCATAACAACTGAGCTGTCTCTCTGGTTCATGTATAATGTTTTAATTACTAAGAGGAAATCATAGTGGTTAAATTATCTGTGATATTCTAGTAGTTTATTAGCTTTGGTCGGATATCTCATAAAAACATTGTGTTCAATGGACATTTGATGTGTGTTTTTAAGTCTTGAAATGAATGCTCAGGGATTATTGACTGGGATCACATCAACTAATGGTATAATCAACAGGTCTTCTACAAACAGCAATGCAAAGTCAATTGATATACTACTGTGCTTTGCATTGCAAGATGATTTATTTCTTCCCCAGACCTAATTATGAAACAGTAAGAAATATTCAATCATATATTGGACTTCCTTAAAAAATGCATTAGAACTGTTTTTCACCACTAATGAAACTATTCTCGAGAAAAACCTAAGACTAACTTTGAATCTAGCTGTGGCACATTTAAAACAAAGAGATTTAATCACATTACAGTAAATCTCACGTTACTCCAGGACCTACTGTTAACAGTTTGATTCATTCTGCTTTGTTCAATTCACTTTATGATAGCATTTCACTGTCAAAAAATTGTCAGCAGGTCTAATTCTTCAGTAATTTATACTGTTATATCATTTTCTTTATTTTAATGGAGAAAACTTTATTGCAATTTTATCAGCTTTTGATTAATCCAGTATTTCCTTTTAAATGCAGGTAAATGGTTTAACTATGGAATTATCTTCCTCGTCTTGATTTTGGACCTGAATATGTGGAAGAATCAAATATTTTATAAACCTCATGAATATGGACAGTATATTGGCCCAGGGCAGAAGATATATACAGTGAAAGACTCTGAGAGTTTAAGGGATTTGAACAG
Organism: Peromyscus nudipes; assembly: GCA_902168325.1. Classification (NCBI taxonomy): domain Eukaryota; kingdom Metazoa; phylum Chordata; class Mammalia; order Rodentia; family Cricetidae; genus Peromyscus; species Peromyscus nudipes. Next base: position 10,247 of record CABHPH010122243.1, on the reverse strand, counting down.
AACCAAGTTATCCTGGGAATGGAGGTCCAATCACACTAATCCTCAGACTAACAAAACGTACGTTGAGGGAGACATGTTCTTACATAGCAGGTTCATAGGAGCCAGCCTAGATGTCAAGTGTCTGGCTTTTGTTCCAAGTTTGATAGCTTTTGTGTGGTTTGGATTCTTCATTTGGTTCTTTGGTCGGTTTTTGAAGAATGAGCAAGGCATGGAGAATCAAGATAAAACCTACACTCGCATGAAAAGGAAATCACCCTCAGAACACAGCAAAGACATGGGAATGACCCGAGAAAACACACAGGTCTCGGTGGAAGACCCTCTGAATGATCCCCCTTTGGTTTGTATCAGGTCCGACTTTAACGAGATAGTCTACAAGTCCTCCCATCTGACGTCAGAAAACTTGAGCTTGCACTTGAAGGAATCTACCAGTGCAATGGAAGCCGACCAAGACCCAACCACCTCTCAAAGTATGCGGATGAACTAGAGCCCCTTAGGTGGAGAGAGCACAAAGAACAACCTTGAGTGTAACTTTAAAATTGTGTAGTCTTTCATTTTGTAAATGTCAGGTTTACATAGCATTAGGTAAAAAAAATATAAACAATGCCACAACGGTGCTCAACATGCTTTTTCTAGACTCCTTGTTTTCTATTTGTATTATGATCCACGTGCCTACTGTATGTTTAATGGTCCTCTAGAGATTGCTCTTCACAACCGCACAAGCTATTTGCTGACTTCACAGCGTAGTATATTAGCCGATTACCCATGTATCTGATGTTCAACCATAGTGGTGCCTTGAGACATTAAACTGTTTTTAACTGTACCAGACACGAAGTGTAAAATGGTTCTCCAGTCGATTTCATGTGGGATTTTTTTTTATACAATTATTTTGATTTACACTTGATGTCTGAGCAGGAAACAGTCATGGCTGATGTGTGGTTGTAGAAAGACCTCTTGGTTCACTGTTTAGCAGCAAAGTTGGTGACTTTGATGCTAGACTGCAGAGAAGACTAGTGATTGCCTTTTCAATTTTATTGGCTGGCTGCTGAATATAAACACAAATGTAAAATCCAGTGAGAGGAGAACTGTAATCCAACATGGGTCACTGCTCATGAAAAGTGACTTTCTCCAACCACTAATTGCAATTAGGTGATAATACCTAATTATGTTTTCCTAATTAAAGATAAATTGCTGCCTGATTAATAGTCCTGCCCTTTTCCTTTGGGAACAAAGGTTAAGAGGAACAGTTGGGTGAGCTCTCAAATTTATTGGAATTTCCACAACATCCTAGACAACCAAGGAATTAAAGTTATAATCATGTGAAGGTTGCATAGCCCACTGTCTACAATATTGTACATTTTGCTGTGAATATGGTTCTGGACAGTGAAAATGGAAAAGCTTATGGCAATGTTGAGCAAGGGAATTCTGAAATCATTCACCAAAACCTCATGTGGTAGAAAATGCTGTAGAGGGGTCTGTTTAATGTCTTTTGTGTATGTGCATTTTTTTTGTTTGGGTTTCATTTTTTAAAGATGTAAACATTGCACATTAATAAAAAAGAATTATATGCCAGTAATTATGTGATGTAGGTTTGGTTTTGCTTCTCTGTCTGTTTGTTTAAATGATTCAATCATGCCTTAGCTGAACATAAACCTATTAAAATGGATTTTTAAAAGCTTGATTCTAGGCAAGGTAACAAATGGTATATTCCTAAATTGCTTTTAATTTTATTTCATAAATTATAGTTACATGTTTCTTGAGGAGCTGAAGGGAGATCATTTTTAAGGTAAATTATTTATTTTCCTGTCACATATTGACATTGTTGCATTTTGTCTTAATGATTTTTTTAAAAAATCTCTCTTGTTTTGATCTGCTTTTGAGCGTGCACCATGCCGAATTTAGAATGCAGAACAGAACTATGCAGTTATCTGTCACTGGAGAGCCAGCTTTAATAAACATCTTGCTATAACTGTTTACCAAGCAGTTGGAACCATGCCCCTGCTGTTTCTTTTGCCTTTAATAGCCATGCATGGTGCACTTAGAATCATAAATATCTCTGGCACTGAAAATAGAGAGGACAAGCTAACTGTAGTAACCCTTGACAACTCTGACCAAAGAAATGTTATCCTGACATGAATTATCCCTAGTCAAATTTGCACAGCCTACAGTATTGAATTCTTAGCTCTGGGACAAGTGACTAATGCTACCTGGGGTCATAATTTTATTAATTCTAAAAATCTTTTTCTCATAAGAAAATTGACTTTAAAGGTGGGTGTTTATTATTCATATGGATGCTTTTTTAAATTATCACTAGAGACTTTTAATGTGGATATTAAAGGAAACATGTTTAATGGGGTGATCAAATTAGCAGAAATAAGATAGACAAAAAAAATCAACCTGAAGCATGGTGCTTTTGTGTTTTTAGGAGGTGTCTAGAAAAACTGTTGAGATATATATATATATATATATATATATATATATATATATATATATATATATGTTTACAGACAATCAGTACCAAGTGGAATAATCTCCAGAGATGATATCTTAATAATCAAGCAAGATCTGAAGCTGCTGAGGCCTTAACTACCCAGCTGCATGTCCTGGGGCTTTCCTCTCATCTACACGGAGGCTCCTCTTTCCTTCCCTACACCTTTTAGATATTATGTCTACCAAGTGAAGACTATAAAGTGAAAGGAAATCAAAATTAAAATTCTATCCATTCACGTTTAGTCCTGGATCCTGAGCCAGCCAGCAGCAGCCTATGGCTCTATGGAACTTTTTGAATATCAAATATTTTGCCTTTAATGAGGGCATTAAAAAGAGATGTAGCAAACACAGAATTTGAAGAGTTAAAATAAACATTTAAAGTCATAAACTAATAATTCTAAAAGTGGCAATGCCTTGATTGTGGTGATGCTTAAGGACTACAAACAAGTGTATTCCTACTGTTCTGTAATTATGGTATTTTCCATGCAGTGCAGAATTTGGACTAATTTGACACAATTTATTATTTTATATTTAAGCAGCACTTCACTAGTAATTTAATTGGAAAATTAAATAGACACTATGAATTCAGGCCTGATGATATACACTTAGAAATAGCCCTCACCACCACATGGCCATTTGTATCATGAAGCCGTAGCTGGTCACCCATCTTCCCTACATGGTGGCCACTTACTGTGTCTTTTTGCCGTTTAGCATCTAAGATCAGCACCAACTGACTAGAGCTGTTAAGAATGATTTCTTCTCTATTCTCCCTGTGGGTCAATCAATTCTCAGTGTCAGACTTCACATCTAATGTGCAGAACCTCTCCAAGCACTCAGATGTGAAGGTGGGGGTGGGGTCAACCGGCTTCACATCATCCTAGGGCCTCGTAAACCTTCCATTACAGTATCTGACTGCCCTTGGGGTCACCAACACAACTCAATATGAAAATGAAAAAGACAACAGTGATGAATCACTATTAGTTGATAGCCCATGATGCCAACTGGGTTATTCAAGTCAGGACCCGAGAACACCACCGTTGTTTGTCATTTTCCTGTCCTCACTCAGAATTGATCCCTATTTTTAAGACTACTATTGGTCCTGCAACTTCATACAAGGTTTTGTGGTTATATTGACCTTTCCTGCTGAGATAGTAGCCTGACTCACTGCTCTGTCTAGTCTGATTTCCTCTAGCTTTGTCTCAAAGAACCTGCCTGCACTGTGTTAGGTCAGTCCCACCCACATGCAAGCAAGACCATCTCAGACTTGCAGATGATGATCTGTCACTCTTCTAGTTAATGTCCACTTTGGCTTGTAAATATGCTATACAAATGACTGGGAAGAATCGGTCCATACACAAACCAAACTTCCAAGTATTTGGCTTGCTGCAATGGATACACCTAGCACTGCATCATCTTCTGAACCACCAGAGAGTTTGTTGAAGATGGCCGGAAAGAGGTAGAAATTCACAATAGAAAGAGAAGGTGAGGCAGATGGTGGAGGCCAAGTAACAGTTGCTATAACTGAGTCTTACAAATGAAATGGCAATTTTACTGTGCACAAGCTTTAAAACTATAGGGAGGGAGGGCGCAGAGGGAAGGGAAGAGGAGGGAATGGGAGGAGAGGAACGAGGGGAAGCTGTAGTCAGGATGTAAAATAATCAATAAACAAACAAACTATAGAGAGGGATAAAGGCCTTGTAAAAGGAACTCCACCATTCACATCTTGTGAGACAAACATTCTCAAGGGCTAGGTAAGACACTCAGAAAATATGTTCAGTCAAAACAGTAATGTAAAAAGTTGGTTGGTTGGTTTCTTGAATGAGCTAGTGTTGATGTCATTCTACGACTGCCCCCAGAGAGCCTGGTGCTGTGAAACAATGTCAAAGGTCAAGATAGCAAGGTGAGGGAGCAACAAGGGATGAGAAGACAAATGTAAAACTTAACACTTCCAAAAGGCTAAACGGAGAACATGCAGCAAAGTCAGCTGGTGAGTGTGTGTCTACCAGCAGCTAAAGGAAGAACACAGGCAAAGTCAGCCGGTGAGGGTGTCCCTACCAGCAGCAATTGAGATTTTACATACCTCAGAAGCCCTGTGTAACATAAAACAATGACAGTAACAATTTTGTAGATGGCCCCAGTCTTAACAAATTTATGACTCTCACCCAAATCTTCCCTCAATTGTCAGGCTAAGGACACTATCATTCTGAATAATTTCTATATGCAAATTAATTATCTTATTTAATTCTCAAACTAACCATCACCATAGGAGGTAAACAGGGTTAATTACACTCTACGATGAATCCAAGGGTCAGAGATGTTCATTGAAGTGCCCAAGATCACAAAGCTAGCCAAATGCTGAGTCAGGATTTCAAAGAGAGGTCTCTGAATCCCAAACTCTCTAATTTCCCCATTACAATCATTCCTACACACCCACAGACACTATCTGTTTCAAATACCATCTCTGATGTATGACTTAGGGACAGTTACAGGAAGCATAAGATGCTTGATTTCTGACTATCCTTCCATCTCGAGAACCTAGACTAAGTATTTAACAGGGATTTCTGGAGCCTGCTGGGATGCAATTTACAAGCTCAACCACATGATTGAAACAGAGGAGGTTGGATTAAATGGAAAGCAGAGTGAGTTCATTGTCAGAAGTTTTAAGTACAGTCATAAAGCCACAACACAAACTGGTACCAGCACAATGTCTGGCTTTGGAATTGGTTTCTTTGAAGATTTCACTTTTCTGAAAGAGGGTAGACATAATGTTTTGAATGCCCCAAGTGAATGACCAAGGAGGAATAGATCATTTTGGATGTTTGAACCAGGCAAAAGAAGAAAAAAAGAAAAGGAAAAGAAAAAAAGGAAAAAGAAAACAACAACAAAAATAAAAACTGATTTAATCACTAGTTCTAGAATGTAATTTGAATGTGAGCTCTAACTTTAACAATATTTCAAAGTGACCACTTAAAGTGTGTTCCGGGATGGGGACACCTCACAGGTTTTTGAAGAGGACCAATAAGTGTAATGGGTAGCTGTTCCAGCTTTGACCTGGAAGTACTACCCCCACTGAGGCTTCCAGTAACTGTCACGCCTACCTATGGCCTGCCCTGAAGTGGGGCTGAGATGGGAGCCCTTAAAACCCGAGATCCAGATGTGCCGGGTCTCTTGGTTCCTGGTGATCCTGGATGCTGGATGTAGACCTAACAGAGTTCTCCAGAGAACACCACTAGACTGCACTTCATCTCTCCCGGATCCTGTAACCTATCCCTTTACTCATTGTAAGTTACCCCCAAATAAACCTCCCTTTTAACTACATGGAGTTGCCTTAATACTTCCACCAATAAATAAGATTGTGACCATGGCAACTTCCCCAAAGCACGTTGTTTGGGGGTGAGGTAAACACCCCAGGTGAGGGCCCCAGCCCCCTGCAGGGCCAACCCTCAGCAGAACCATTCAACCCTCCTTCACCTCACCAGCAGTTCAGAGTTGATAAAATCACTGAACAACATTTGGCTGCTTGCTCCCAATTTCCCATCTCTCAGTCTTGCTTTGAACTCTACAAGCTGAAATCTAAACCCTTTTCCCTTTTTACTGGAGTTCAGATCCCTTAGCTTAATGCAAGTGGCTATGTTCTCTGAAATCAATGGCTGTAATCCTTCAGAGCTGCTGGACCAGACTTAACTCTCCAGCATTTCCTAAGGCTCTGGAGTTCTAAATCATTGCCTTCCTTCTACAACTGCTTTCCCACCTCCCTTTTCAGGACTATCTCATCTTATCAGTCATCCACCACCTTTGACAAATCCTCAAGTGCATGTGCTACGTCTCTAGCATTCAAAGACATGACACAAACACCTGAGCTCAGCCCTTCAGCCGTTCCTGCTGTGGTATCATGCAGTCCAGACAACCATTTCTGAATCAGAATGTCATCCAGGCTTGACCATCTAGAACAGGGGTTCTTAACCTGTGGATCGTGACCCTTGAGGGGACTGCATATCAGATATCCACATCACATTTCATAACAGTAGCAAAATTACAGTTATGAAGTAGCAATGAAATAATTGTATGGTTCCACCACAACATGAGGAACTGTATTAAAGAGTGGCAGCATTAGGAAGGCTGAGAACCACTGGTCTAGAACGAGCCCACCCTAGTTCCTATGGAATCAGGGCAACATTTCCGGTACGCTGTGTGATGCTTTGTAGAACAAATGATGTTATGAGTCAGCATCATGGTTTTCCATGCAGCTTACAGACCTATTTGCTTTAAATCTTTTACTTATGGTCCAAATGACCTTAAGCTAAGCACAATAGAAAAGATCTACACCAAAAAAGTTACTCTAGAATGATTTTGTATAATTTGGGAGTGAGAACAATGGCCAAATCAGGAAAAAAATCTTCACACAATTACTTAGATTTTTATAACCATAAAATTACCATGGAACAAATTGTATGCTTCAGTTTGAGAATAAACATTTAGTGCTTAAAATATGTCAGAAAATTGAGATGATTTATCACTTCTTTTCTAAAAAGTCCTTAGATGAAAAGATGTTATTATCTGGTACCTTCATTGACTGACCTATTCGTATCATATTGGCTGTTGTCACTGCCTTGCCCAGAGCTCATCAGCTTTTCCCAGAATAACTGAGCTGGCCTTAAGTGGCTTTCCCATCTCTCACCTTCTCCAGTGCGAGCCATGCTATACAGAACAATCTTTCTAAAGCACAAACTTTACCATAGCACACTACTCATTTGGTTATCCATCATTTTAAGCACCATATACAACTCCAACAATGACAGTTTAACATGGTAAGAAACCATTTCTTGCCATGTTGCACTGAATTGAGTGCTCTCAGGGTAACCTCCCATTCTCCTATACCATGACTCAGGGACTGGGGTGTATGTCCGGTGCTCTGGAAGTCAAAGAGTCTTAGAGTCTTCCATGTACACAGATGGCTGAAGGAGAGGTGGCTTCTAGGGAGGTTCAGGAACATACTTGAGTTTAATATCATTTCATGCACCCCACTGGGCATCACTCAATTGTAGTGCCTGCCTACCTGCAAGGGATGCTGGGAAATGACATTTGGCCTTGTGCCCACAGTGGACACTTAGAAGCCCAAGGAGTTCCTAGTCAGAAGACCATTTGTGCAATGTACTCAGGTATGTTTTATACTTGAAGTTGTGATTCAGTGGGTTTCAGGAGGAGCTAAAGCTAAGCTGGGTTTCCAGTTTCATCAGTGATTGCTTCTCTATGAACATGAACTTGAGAACCGCTAATGCAGATTCCTGTCTGGAATGCAGAATTCCATGCCTTCTTTGTTTTGTTTTCTTACCCTGTCTTGTGGATTCTGTTCACCCAGCCACATTATTAATTTGAACTATTAACTCTTAATAGTTCAAAAAAGCCAAGGTACCACTTGACTTTGGATCGACTCAATTATTATCTTTTGTATTGTATGTTTCACCACCTTCCAGTGTATGACTGAGTACCTCTTCATTGAGTCTCTATGTGACCTACTTTTTTATCTATTATGGAATCTTTAGCATTCCTCTCTCTCTTTCTCTCTCTCTCTCTCTCTCTCTCTCTCTCTCTCTCTCTCTCTCTCTCTGTATAAATACTATTTAAACCTGAGTATCATGATGACTTAGGATATGGAGAGGGTTTATGCATCCATTTTCTGAATTCAATAAAATGTGAACAGATACTATACATTGAAGCTACTTGTTTACTAGACTCATTTGAATATTGCAACATTTCCAAATTCTCTGATTCTCTCTCCAACAGGTGCTATAATCTTCTTCTAGTCAAAATTTATAGCTTAAATTGGGGAGTTGAATCATTTCTTACATTTGATATGTATGGTGGTTTGAATGAGAATGGCTCCCATAGGCTCATATATTTGCTTGGTTCTCAGCTGATGGAACTGTTTGGGAAGAATTAGGAGGTGTGGCCTTGTTGAAGGAAGTATGTCACTAGGGGTGGGATTTGAGGTTTCAAAAGAATCATCCCATTTCCAGTTAGTGTTCTCTCTGCCTTATGGTTGTGGATCAATTGTTGTGGGTTCTCAGATAAAACCATAAGTCGAATCAAGTGTGTAGATGAACAATCTTATTAAATAAGAAACACAGAGCCAATGCAGAGATGAAAGCCCAAGAGGTCAGAGTAATAGCTAAGCGCTAAAAATCTTACCCTTCACTGCCGCTCCTGTCCTTCCCTCCACAAGAGACCTCCTTCCTGTGTCTCTGTCTTTTTTTTATAGACTTTCTGTTCTGACTTCTCATTGGTTGTAAACCCAACCACATGACCTCCTCGTCACTGCCTGTCTGTACAGACCTTTCAGGTCTTCTATGGTTGGTATGGAGATTAAAGACGTGTGTCTCTATGCTGGCTGTATCCTTGAATGCACAGAGATCTGCCTGTCATGTGATCTGGATTAAAGGTGTATGCCACCACCGGCTGGCTTCTGCTATGGCTTGCTATTAGCTCTGACCCCCAGGCTACTTTATATATTAACATACAAATAAAATCACATTTCAGTGCAAATAAAATATCACCATACAAGTGTTTTCTTTATAAAGAAAGGTCTTGGTCATCGGGTTTTATCACAGCAAGAGAAAAGTAACTAAGACAATATGGTAGAGGTAAGATAAAGATAGCAAACTCAAGAAAATCTAATTAAAAGAGAGTATCACAGTTAAAACAGAAAGGTGTGTACTATGAAGGGGAGACTGAGAAACCTAATCAGACAAAATACAAAGACTGCTCTTAAAATCAGCTGCTAGCCACAGTGGGCAGCCAAGAGTCTATGGATCTTGTTTCTGATGCTGGACGCTGTGCCCTGACCTAGTGTTCACATCTCCTACAGACTGGTAAGTGTGAGTTAACTGTGGTGGATTGTATAGGCATTTACATGACGACTGTGCATCTTTAAGAGCAGTGATTCTCATCCTTCCTGATGCTGTGACCTTTTCATACAGTTCCTCATGTTGAGGTGACCCCCAGCCATAAAATTATTTTTGTTGCTACTCCATAACTGTAATTTTGCTACTGTTATGAATCATAATGTAAATATTGGCGTTTTCCAATGGTCTTAAATGACCCCTGTGAAAGGGTCATTTGACCCCCAAAGGGGTCTTGACCCATGTGTTGAGAACTGCTGTTTTTGAAGGGAAGAAATACAGTACATAACTTTTCCAGCAGTTTTTAATTATATGGGTGCAGATACGAGGCACACAGTGCCTCCACCAGCAAGACTGGCCAATGGAGTTGAGGTGATGAACAGGTTTGCAGGCTTTACATGTTCTCTGGAAGCCCAAATTGAAAACCAAACACCATTCAGAAGCTCTCAAGCACAAGTGACCTGATGATAGCTGTACTCTGATAACTGGTAACTCAGGATTCTTTTACAAGCCTATTTACATGTTAGAGACATCAATTATTCCTCCTGTTTCAAATCCATGGTTCTTGTAATCAATTGCTCTGAGTCAATGTTTAGAATTATTCATGAAAGAGTTATATTTTAATGGCATTTGATGAGTACCAGCAGCAGCATCCATTAATTTGATTAGTTTTATATGGGCTGGAAGGGAAACCTGGCACACAGCCTTAAGTGAATCAATAATATAGGGTCCGAGCATGTGTAGTCGAGCCAGCCTCTGTGATCTGGCAGAGCAGTGACTGCTGAGGAAAGCCAAGTGTGGAGGGGACATGACTTGTGTCCTGTTATTCTGTCTCTTGATATTTTATCATCAGTTGCCTTA